>JAUKPQ010028817.1:0-40175 GCA_032273045.1 Chloridella minuta | reverse complement strand
GTTACGACCCATCAGCTTCATGTTCTTATTTAAAGAACTTGTGCTAGCTTTTGGACCACTAAGAACAACCTTTGGACCATCGTCTGGATAGATTTTTGGATCTGTTTTTCCAGTCTTGGTAATGTTGTCTGCTGATTTTCTATATCCCATGATTACTCCTAAGTTACTGATATCGTTACTGTACCAACTTGTGTATATGCAATCAAGCTATTTGGCGTTAATTCGCTATCAAACCCTCTTGCACCCCCAACTGGCTGCCAACCCCACTCAAACACTCTGCTACCACCTTCTGGATTGCCGAATCCATCAGGACCCACTCCAGTAAGGTTAATCTGTAATCCACTAGAACCCGATGCTAAATAGCTAACGTCTGGTCTAGGTTCACGCACTGCCTGTGGATCATTTACAGGGTACAAACCAAGTGACAACTGTGGCTGATCCGGATCCCAACACTCGTGACAAACCTTGATTTTATACGGTTTAGTCTTTACTACCTGAGTCCTTAATTCTGTTAGCTTATACCTTTGTGCGCATCGGTCACATTCGGCAATTGCGTACTTACCTGATGCAAATTGATTAGGCATATCTTACCTTGCGTAGAACATATTCCGCGGTACAAAACGGATTGGAGCCTTCTCTCTATCCTCCTCAGCGGCTAGTCTAAACTGCTCTTCATAATCCATCTTTAACATAGGAATGCGGTTCATATCCACATCAGGCAGCTTAGTAGATAGTTGATAAGCTAATCCAGCAACCATGCAAGGGATAAAACGGAAAGGAATATCTTGTACGTAGATGCCAGATCCAGCATCTTGTATGCGACGTAAACGATAGTAAACGAATGTATATTGACTTCCGGGCGCGTTAGGCGTAGGCCATACATTAATGCAAGGCAGGTTCTGTACGGTAACTGTAGCGTTAGCTGTATGAGCTGCTGCAGTAGTTCCGTTCTGACCACGGGCGCAGTTGATTAACTGGTTTCCGTTAATGTTTGGATAGCTAATTGTCTCGTTATCAAGCTTAATAAATCCAGAAGAAGTTAACCCGCTTGTAGAGGTTAGATCAATAGTCGTTGCTGTAGAGCTTATATTTGCGCTTAAAAGGGCGCCTGAGAGGTTTTCTTGACCTGACTGACGGTTGATGTACACCTGAATCGGACGGCCCTGTGCGAGCTTGTTAGGCAGGCTCATGTAGGTTGGCTCTGCAATACGGCTGATATTGATATCTATTTGGTTGGAAGTACCGTTATTTTGGCGGATAACCATGTCCATCAGGTCAATGGTATCTGCTGGGTATGGGTACATAGCCTGTCCTGTAACCATTGGAATAACGCCCTGTTCAACTGTCCACAGGTTAATGCCGCGATTAGCCCATTCAATAGTCAATAGGTTTAAAGAGCGACGGGCTGTTTTAAAGTCATAGCCAGTACGCAGCTCTTTGCCGCATCTCTCGAATGCTTCTTCGATTAGATCATTTACATCTAGATTAAATGCGGTTGTTCCAGTTGTTGCCATTATTTCAAGCCTTTAAGCGTCTTAGCAAGGCGGGCGCGTTGCCCTATTTTACCCGGCTTTTTAGCAGCCATCTCTAGTTTCTTTGCAGGAATTGTTTTACCTGCCTTGATGCCTAGCTCTGCACGTAATGCACCGGGTTTTTTAATTGCGTCTTTAATCCAGTTCTTAGTTGCCATTATTTCTTCTTTGCTGTTTTAGCAGATTTAATAAATGCCGCTTTAGTAGGCGCACCCTTAGATCCAACAGGACGCATCTTTTCACCAGAGCCAGCAGCAATACGCTTTTGCTTCGCATGAATATTTGCATATAAACCAACCTTGCCACCTTCAGCAAACTGAGTAAAGTCCGTGTTATCCCTGCGGGGTTTCTTTACGCCCTTGGGCATTTTAGAAGGGGCAATATCACCCATACCACGAGATGGTCTCATTAGCAGATCTTTCCGCGAGTCTTACCACGCTTGGCAATTCCATCAGCAGCTTTAACATAGCCACCTTTTTTCATGCCAGTTACATTACCCATAGTGTCAACAGCGGGAATATTCTGTTCGGTTGTTCCAAACAATTTGTAATCACGCTTGGCTTCTTGCTCAATGCCACGCTCACGATTGCCTTTTTCGTAAGCCTTACGCTTAATCTTTTCAGCACCAGTTTCTTCGTATGGCATGATTTAGCACATCCCGCCAGATTTCATCTTAATCATTGTGCCTTTAGATTTGCCTTGTTTAGCGCATCCGTCAGCCTTAGATAATTGAGCAACCTTGCCACCAGAAGCCATTTTATGCATAGACTTTTCGTGAGCCTTAACTTCTTGCTTGGCTACCTTCTTCATCATTGGCATATCTTGTTTCATATCGTCGTGTTTCATAGTACCGCCTTCCTTAAATTTCTTGCCTTTATCGGCAGTCATAAAATCTTTACCTACAGTCGTTGGAATGCCCACCTTTTTTGCAAAGCTTGGCGAGTAAGCGACTGCCGCCATTAAATTGTGTTGCTTCTTAGATACGCTAGGCATTAGTGATTCCTCGCTAATTCATCAATCTTAGATTCTAGTCTAGCAATACCAGCATCAAAACGTTCCATTATCTTTTCCATATCACGATGCACTTCTGCACGGGTAATATGGTCACGAGCTACTTCTTCGCGGGTTCTGTTTAACAGGATACCAAGACGATCTAACTCTTCAAATTTACCTCTAAGCATAAAGCCCATCACCGCGACTATTGCGCTTAAAGCTACATTCCATAGCATCATTTCCATTTAACATTTCCATCTGGCTAAAGAAGCCGCTTTACGAGTTGGGCGACCCTTTTCGTCTTTCATAGGACCCGGCATACCAGACATTCGTGCGCAGAAAGATTTCTTTCTTGCTCCGCCTTCTGGCTGTGGGGCTTTTAAATTACTGCCTGTTGCCGCATTATATTTCTTGCGACCTTTTGCGGTAAGTCCAGCCCCTTGAGAAACGGGAAGTTTCTCACCTCTACCAATTGCTAGAGAAGGGCTTTTCTTTTTAGCCATAAAACGTTGTAACCGATGCGTTAGCTGGTAGTTTTATATAAACACCATCATTAAAACGAATACCTTCGCCCGGTATCAATGTAGAAATAACGGCAGTATTTGTCGTGACATTTATTGTTAAGCGCTCTGTACCAGTAGCGGAATTAGAAGCGGTATCCCAAAACTGAATCTCGCCAGCAACTCCACCAGAGGCTACTTGATAGCCTTTGATTCGAACAGGACCAGTAATAATTTGAGCGCTTACATCTGTGTGCGCTGCTTTTACATCATATTGCATACCCATAATTAATCTCCAATAAGGTTAAAACAGGGGGCGAACCCCCAGATTAATTAAACGTCTTCTGACTCGTTAGTGCTAACGAAGTAAGTAATAATTCCAGTGCAATCACCTGCAGCTGATGTATTAGCTACGTTAGTAACAACTACTAGGTTAGTTGCATTAGCTACGTTACCCATAGAAGCGCCAGCACCAGAAGTTCCAGTTACAAATTCAGCACGGGAAGCAATAGATCCACCATTTAAAAATCCCGTTGGGACTGGAGTTCCAAGAGTTGTAGTTTGACCAGGACCTACACCGATCAGTGGGGTAAACCCTAAGTTAACAGCGCCTGTACCTGTTTCAGTAATCGTAACTGCTGTAACAATCGCATTAGCTGGCAGAATAACTGCAGAATTTGAGGTAGCAGAAGCTGTAATGTTAGCCGTTGCGGCTGCATTGGCAATGTAGAACGGCAAGCTCATCTGCATAGAACCAGCGGAAGCTGTACGTGTAGAATCACCACCTGTTGAGCGCCATACGCTCGAAGTTGTTGCGTTTGTCATGACAAATTGTCCTTCATACAAAGTTCAACCTATCAATCGTGTATGCGTCTGCTGGGGCAGTTTGATAGGCGGTTCACCCAGTTTCCACAATCTTACTACTATTTTATTAATGTGCAAGATGTTTATGTAAAATATTTAAATGAACTACTACCAAATACCAAGTAAGTCTGTAATTGCAAAAGAACTTATGGAGTTTGCTTTGAACTCTAAAGATTGGCAGGACTACTATAACTTTAAAGCAGTCCAAGTACCTGATGAAATAGTTTTAAAAGACCCCTTTTTACTACGTTTACAACGTACCCACCGATTTATGGCTGGAATCGTCAAACTAGAACCTAATGTTTGCTACGACTGGCACACAGATACCCGTAGGGGGGTGGGGGTAAATATGCTTCTAAATTTTGAAGGTATAAGCCACTGTTTATTTGCACAGGACGGGGATGTCCAGTTTAAGTTTGATGAACTTGTGTATTCCCCTAATAGGTACTACCTTTTTAACACCCAAGTACGGCACACCGTAATCAACTTTGGGGAACCTCGTTACCTATTTACCATAGAGTTTTTGGCAGATAAAGACCAACTATCTTTTGATGCACTGTACTACCAAGTAAAAAACCCCGCCTTTTGAGCGGGGTCTTCTTATTACTCTGGGGCTTATTAAGCGCCAGCAGAACCGTACATTCCGAGTGGATCAGACCAGCCGAATGAATAACGCTCACGAGACTTGTAACGTACGTTACCAGTATCAAAGTCGCCGTCCATAGAGTTCTGGAGTGGAACACGCTCGAAGTGCTTCATACCGTTAGGTACGTCAGTTGTCAAGAACCAAGCATTTGTGTCGGTCAAGAAGTGGTTAATTGCGTAACCTTCTGGGATTGAACCGTTGTTCTTCAATGCGTTGATGTCATTGTCGTTTGTACCAACACGCAATTCAGTTTCGAGCAAACGAGTTGCAACGAACTGGAGTGATGGAGGAACAACCAACTTACGTGGTTTAGCAGCGATCAACAATGAACGCTCATCTGTCCACAAGCTAATTTGAATAACGGCGGCTTCCAAAGAAGTCTCGTTTAAGTCAGCAGCGGTAGATGGGATGTTACTGTTAGTGCCACCAGAAACCAATGGGTGTGATGCAGAGAACAAAGGTACGCCGTCACCACCGTTGTAGCCAGCGGTAAAGCCATTGTTCAATACAGCAGCAGCTTTAACTTGCTTGGTATAAGCCATGGAACGAGCAAGCGCCTTAGTATAACGAGCAGACAAAGAGTCATACAAGTTATCTTCAATTGCTTCTTCGGTCAGAGAGAAACCCTGAGCGATTGTTTCATGGTTGTAGCGAGCAGTCCATGCTTCTTGACCATTGTCATAAGCGATTGCAGAGCCTTCGTTTTTAACTGGGGCAGCGCTGAAGCCTGACAATTTGGTTTCTTCTTCGAAGGAACGCTCAGAAGATTCAGTTTCGTAAATCTCTTTGTGTTCTTCGCCGTATTTTGCATACTCAAGTCCGAACAATGCGTTCAAGCCTGGGAGCAACTCTTTCAGTAGTTGTGCACGAGAAATAGCCATTTAATTTGCTCCTTAAGCTAAGTTATTGCCGAGAGCTTGGTTGTACTCGTGGTTGTTAATTTTAACGAGAACTTCACAGAAGGTCGTTGCAGTAACAGCCGTATCGGGAACAACAGCGATAACTCGGAATGGAAGGGTTGATGTATTAGCACCAGAAGCTGCAGTAACAAATGCGCCAGAATCACCAGTATTGGCATTGCCAGTACCTAGGTTATAAGACATATTTGTGCCAACAGCGGCTTGAGTAACAGTAGTAACTACAGCGTTAGCATAAGCTACAGCTACTCTAAACAATGCCAAAGGATCATCAACTACATAGGCAACAGCATTAGTCACACCACTTCCTGGGAAGTATTGTGCTTGTACTGGTTGACCAGATGAGTTTGTATATGCGCAACCAACGAGTACACCTACTGGGTTACCAGTAGTAACAGCGCCAGATGCAGCAGCTCTTTCAATTGTGCCACCTGTAGCAATAATGACTGGGTCACCATTGTAGATTGCTGTTGTATAGCCAGAAGCGATAGGAATCTGACGAATAGCACCAGCGTAAGGCATGCCATCTACACGGTTAATAGCCTTAAAGCCATAGGGAGCGGAAACGGTTGGATATGCAGCCATTTAAATACTCCTAATAAATAAAATTTAACTACCTTTACCAAAGCTAGTCGCAGATTTACGCTCATTAAAGAGGGGCATCCGTGGGTCGCTTTGACGCATAAGAGTGTTATCTACAGCTTCAGTTTGAAGATCGCTTTGTTTAGTGTAATAAGCATTACGCTGTTTAACGAACTCCTCTGGAGTTTTGCAGAGTAACAAACCGCCAATTTCAATGTTGTCTTTGTATCGACTAGTTGGATCAGCTAACAGTCTAAATTTTGGTTGTTCCTCAAGCGTTACTGGCTCCCAACCTTCTCTCAGCTTGGCTGAAAGGTTACGTGGGTCTGCAGCATTTAAGTTTGAGACACGAATCCAACGATAAGCATAACCAGCCATCTTGTCGGGCTCAGGGAGAAGTTCGGCGGGCATCCACTGTTTAGGACGCTCATCAAATTCACGGTTATCTGCTTCACGGCTAAGTCTATTTTGAGCCATTTTAGGCCTCCATTTTTAAAAGTTCACGAACGTATTGCTCTGGCGACAAGCCAAGTTTTTTGGCAATCGCAACTTGCGACTGACTTAACCTGACCCTTTTCGGTGCTGTTGACCGAGTTGCTGGGGCTACGACCGTGGCAGGTTTCGCTTTGGGACTGTCCCCTTTGGGCGGTGCCTTAACTTCTTCTACATCTGGCGGCTCCTGGTCATCATCAAAATTCTCAGGAAACCTTTTCCGCATTGTATTGTCCAACGTTGCGTAATACTCGTCAGAACCAATCCGCATCCCTTGGCGTTTCAGCTTCTCATGGAGTCCCAGAGCTGCTGCGGTCATTTCCTCGTCTTGTCCAAACCAGGTATTTCGACCTTGCCATTCCGCTAACTTCTCGTCTGTAGCTTGCGGTTGTGCGTTTTGATACTGTTGACTCGTTTGTACATCAAACTTTTCATCTTGTAAAGGGGGTAACTTAAAATTCTTCGCCCTTTCTAACATCATCTGAGCTTCTGTCAGAGCTTGTTGCGCTTCAACAACTTTATCTGCATCGCCAGAATCGTATGCTTCACGATAATCACGCTTAGCTTTTTCCAAACGCATCTCGGTGGTAGAAGTCATTGCGGCTTTATATTCTTCTTGACCATTCTCTAGCATTTGCTTGATTCGACGGTTTTCTTCCATCAATCGCTGAGCAGCATCTAATGCAGCGCTACGCTCTCTATCAGCAGCTTCTTTAGCACGGCGCTCGTCATTCCACACACGCTTCATGCGGATTAACTTGTCCTTAGCTTCTTTGCTGTATTTATCTAAATCGTCAACGTCTACCTCAAGTTGCTTGACTTTCTCAGGGTCAGGAGGTGTTCTACCTCTATCTTCTGGTGGGGTATCGTCTTCAATCTCAATCTCAAAGCCAGAACCTTCAGCTTCGGTTTCTACGGTTGTATCTACGGGTTTACCCTGATCTTCATCAGGGAACTTAAATTCTTCTTTTTCCATTTCAGCCATTGTCCGACTCCTTAAATGAATTTACGTTTAATGCCACGTGGATCTTGAACTACAGCTTCCACAGAGTCATCGTTAATAATGCGGAACTCACGGTCGTGGATTACGATGCGAGTACCTGCGTTAGGGCGTACAAGGACAAAGTCGCCCCTTTTACACCATGGGCCATTAGGGAATCGTGCTGGGTCTGCATAACAATCTGATCCCATATCAACCACAAACAGCACAGTTGATAAAAGTTCGTCGTGTCTACGAGTCTCGTCAGATTTAATAATGCCACTATCAAACGCTTCTTCTGCTTCTGGAATTGCACACAAAATACGATAGCCTTGCGGTTTAGGTAGTTGTGATGCTCTTTCTTCTGCTTCTTTGTTTAGCACTGCAGATAAGTCCACTGCTTGGCTAAGGTTTAGTTCACTCATTGTCCGAGTTCTCCAGTCTTTGTTTGAGGTCTTGAATTGTTCCGCATGCAGCCTCGAGACCTCGAATCTGACCGCATACGTATCTGTACTCCTCCATTGTTGGAATACCACCCTGCGATAGTCCAGCAGTTAGGTATTCAATACGTTCTTTGTATTCTTTCAACAAATATTCTAAATAGTCCAATTACTCTCCTTTTTTAGGCTTGTCCGCCTTTTGTTGAGGTTTATAGTGCTCTTTTAATGCGTCTGCAGCTGCCTGCATCATCATTTTTTCTTTGTCGTTCTTCATAGTCGCTGCGGACTTGAGAGCGTCATAACGTTGCTTCTCTGCTCCTTGCTGAACTGCGGCAAGCGCTTTACCCTTATCAATCTGAATCTTCTGTTCTTCCAGAGCCAACTGTTGCTGCTTAAGTTGTGCGTCAGCCATGTCCTTAGCGGCTTTACGAGCTTGGTCAGCTTCCTTGATAGAAACTTCCTTCTGCTGCAACTGGAGTAACGGATCTTGAGCTTGCTGCTGAGCTTGCTGCTGGGCAACTTGAGACTTGTTCATCTGCAATAACTGTTGTGCAGCTTGAGCCAACATCGGAGCCAACTTAGCTTCTACTGCTGGGTCCATATTGATGTCTTCACCAGATTCGTCTTGCATTGGAGGCAGAGTCATACCTAACTGCTTCTCAATCTCAACACGGTACTGGAATCCTAAATGCTCATTAATATGCGCCATCATTGCTGACTGCAAAGCCTGAGCCATTGGATTACCTTGTAGCAACTGCATGATCTTTGGATCTTGCATAGCTGACATGTGCACGGTGATATGCGCTTGGTGATCTTGATATTGGAATGCCTTAACAGGCTTCATCTTCAATAGATTCTGATTCTCCGTGACTGGATCTTGTGGCTTCTGGTCTTCTTCCATCGGAATGAGTTTGTTCGCATTCTTAATCCCCAATACATCGAGCATCTGGCGATGGAGGAGTGGCATGTTATAAAGCTGCGGCGCACCTTGGGCCAACTGAAGTACCGCCTGGTACTGGACAATCTTTTGCGCCATCGTCGACGCATTTGGGTCCGAGACGGGGATGACATCAACGTTGTCGTAGTCAGACTTCTTAGCAAGGCGAGAGCCTTCGACTGGTTCATAGTTGTATTCCTCTGGTGTGTAATCAGCGATGATTACTTTTAAGAGTTTTAATTCTTGCTTAAGTGAGAAGTGAATACGAGCTTGAACTGCTGACATTACTTTGAGCGTGCGCTCCAAGATTGCCAATGTTGTTCCCACAGGAGCATTAGCAGACATATCAGATAGGTTCAAATCGGCTGTGTTAGCGAAACGACGACCTTCTTCAATAATCTTATCCATCAAACCAGCTAATACTTGGCTAGGTTCTTTGTATGGCAACGGCATGATGTTGTCACGCATTGCACCACTTGGTACATCTACGTCACGCCACTCACCTGGGGCTATCGGTGTGTCATCGCCTTTGAGACGCAAGCCACGGGTCTTAAAGCCACCTGGCAAGTTGCTAAGGGTTCCAGCATCAACCAACTGGCGAATAAGGGAAGTACCACTTTTAGCGTAAGCGCCAATAAGGTGGATGAGACCAAAACAATAGAAGCCAAAACCAGGTATATATCCGTAGTGAACGAAGTGCTGACGTTTTTGTTTTGTTTCATCTTCTGGGTTCCAATTTCTTCGAATAGCGAGAACATTATTTGTTCCCTTCTCGATAGTTACCACGTATGGAAGTGCAATACCTGTCGGCTCGCCATCCTCATCCTTGTCTTCAAAACCAGGAAGATCAAGGTCAACGTGCATTTCTAAAATCTTATAGCGATCATCTGTAGTAGCACGGAAGCCTAGCTTCTCAGCAATCTTCTTCTCTACTTCATCTAGTGATGAGTTTGGTTCGCCTAAGTCAATATCACGATAAAAACCAGATACTTGCAGCTTGCGCAGCTCATTCTCGGTCTTACGCATAACGTGAGTTACACGTGGAGAAGACGCTAAGTCAGATGCGCCGTATGGCACAACAACATCTTCTGCTGGTACATAAAGAGATACTTGACGACCTAATGATGGATCGTAGTAAACCTTCTTGAACGCATTACCTGCTAAACCCAAGCCCCAGAGCATACGTTCTGTTTCTGGACGGTACTCAGGCATTGCATCTGTTAACTGATAGTTCATGTCATCACGAACACGCTCAGATGCAGCTTTCTTCTCAGGAGTTTCTTTACCGATGATGAGAGTTTTTACTGGTCCAGCTGCAGGGAAAATCGACATCATTGTCTCTGCTTGGAATTTCACCAGCGCTTCACTCAATAGTGGGTGATAAACACCACATGCGCCTTCCCATGGCTCGGTACGTTCTTCAATCTTCAGACCTAAGAGCTCTAAACCATCAACATATGTCTGTATCCAGTCTTTACGTGAGCCAATATCTGAATCAAAGTCACCAATCAGGTCACCAGCAAGCTCAGTTAGCTCGCCATCTGTAATATATTCGGCAAGGTTGTCATTAAAACCTTCTTCGTCGCCTTCTTCCCCTGGCTCGAGCACTACTTCAAGCCCACCCATACCAATAGTTACTGATTCTGGGTCTTCAATCTCAATCTCAATGGGTTCTTCCATATCCGCTGCAGCGTCAATGCCCATGGGAGCTTGGTATAGTGCCTTATCTATTGCCATAATCTATCCTTAGTAATAAGATCTTTTTTTAGATCTAAATAATCCAATTTCTTCGGGTTCATCATTAGGTAATCTGATAAATCCACCTTGTCTGAACCGCATTAACGCCATAACCGTTGAGTCTACCAAGTCATCATGACTCATAAACGGGA
The DNA here is from genome assembly GCA_032273045.1 of Chloridella minuta. NCBI lineage: Eukaryota > Xanthophyceae > Mischococcales > Pleurochloridaceae > Chloridella > Chloridella minuta. The sequence goes on along the minus strand of JAUKPQ010028817.1, from coordinate 29,404 downwards.
ATCCTGCAATCTCCTCAACAACTTCTTCAGCCCAACGAGTCTCAGGAACCCACACAAGTCCTGATCTGATGATGTCTGCTACAGAGTTTAAACGTGCGAGCTTATCTCCGCTACCCCTATGTGGCGTATATTCTTGAACAGGCATACCTGTGCGACGTAATTCTTGATAAAGAGCCGTTCCTGCTGACTTTTTCTCAACGATAAACGCATCTGGTTCCCATTCTTGCCATTCATTCCACGCTAGAGCCTTTAATTCTGGAAATTCCACCCGTTTTTTGATGGAATTTAACAAAATAATGTTGTGCGCATCCGTTTCTTCGTTGAAAAACACACCCCAAGTCGTCAGTGCAGTGAAGTCGGCACGGTTATGTGTCTCTGCTGCAGCGTCAAGTGACATGATTATGTACTCACAAGACGGCGGAGTCTCCTTTTTCCACCATCCCCACCACTCTCGCTTAACAATAGAGGCTTCTTCTGACGTAGGATTTTGCTGATACTGTGCGTTCCACTGGAAAACAGGCATAGATGCCTTGGTTCTACGCAGTGCTTCAAGGGTATATTGCTCAGGCCAGAGGGCTCTTTCCTCTTTAGTGTTCTCATTGAAGATTGCTGGGAACTCAACAACCTCGTATTGATCCGCTTCCTCATTCTGAGTCATGTCACGGACCACTCGACCTGTCAAATCATCTTGATGCCAACGAGTTTGAACAATAGCAACACGGCCTCCAGGCATAAGACGAGTACGAGCACCGTAAGTAAACCACTCATAGGCTTTCTCAAATACGTCAAAATTCCCGTTGATAATATCTTGTTCGTTATGTGGATCGTCAACCAAGAGTAAATCCGCTCCACGACCAGCAAGAGCGGAACCAACACCGCAAGCGTAATACTCGCCACCAACGTTAGTATTCCAGCGCCCAGCAGATTTATTATCTGCCGCCAAAGAGACTGTTGGGAAGATCTGTTTATATGCAGGTGTGTCAATCAAGTTCCTCACTTTCCGTCCAAAGTCCACAGCTAAGTCGGTCGTGTGGGAGACCATCAATACCTTCTTGTCAGGGTGTCTGCCTAAAAACCAGGCAGGGAAGTAAATAGACACTAACTGCGATTTACCATGCCTCGGTGGGATGTTCACGCAAACACGGTCCTGTTTACCTTCGGAGATGTCCATGAGCAAGTCTGCCAACACTCGGTGGTGTTTACCAACTTTATAGTCTGGCTGCATCAATCTACAAAAGGCTATCAAGTCATCCCGACATGCCTTAGCGGAGGTGCGTTTCTCCAGCTCATCTGCCACCATTTCCAACTCGGCAGCTTCCTCCTCTGAGAACTTATCCAGATTACTAGCTAAAAACTCCAGCTCAGTATCTGTTAAATCAGACAGGAGATTGGCAGTTTCACTCATCTTTTTGTGTCTGACCCGTGGTATTTTCTGGCTCGTCGTCGTAGATGATACCTTCCTCGGTAGTCTGGCTTTCTGTGTCCAGACCCAGTTCAGCGTCTACATCTATAGACTCCCCGTTTACCTCGACCGCTTTTACATCAGTCACGTCCTGTGGGTGCATGAGCTTGTGAATCTTAGAGCGGATGGATGAGACCAAGTCTTCTGTAGAACGGTGATTAATAGTAACTTCGGATTTCTCTGTGAATAGTCCAACGTCTGTGATCTTACCCAGCATTTCCAACGCTCGTAAGCGGGTTCGGTCGTCTGGGCTGTCACTATCTATGATGAGCTTGTTTGTGACAAGAAGTCTAATCTGCATGGCATTGTCTACTACCCGATGGCTGTATTCATCAAGGATTGACTTAACTTCTTTGTATGTAGCAGGCTTCTGGTCTTTTTTGGTGAGCTGCTTATTCGCTTTTTCTTCGTTCTCTGCCACAGCATAGACGGCTTTTTCAGCAGCGAGCTTATCTTCCTCGGTCGGCTCCATGTCCAATTCGAGTAGTTCTGCAGTGTTGCATGCAGCTTTTGCCTTCTCTATAAAGTTTGCCAAGACGGGGTTATCGTCAGGAAACGGTATTGATAGATCGGGTTCAATGTGTAATTGCATCTTGCCTAATGTCCAGACTAAAAGATGTTAATGCGTGAAGTATACACAAAGTTTTTTATGTGGTGGGAGTGTTGCGCAACAAAAAGCCTTTTCAGACCTTACTCCCGAAGAAATATTATACCTATGGGTTGGATTTAGATTTCTTTTTCTTACCTTTACGTAACTTTTTCTTCTGTAGCCTTTCCTCGTGGTGGTGGATACGGTGGCAGTTAGCGCACAGGACTATGCACTTTTTAAGTTCCTCATAGGCTTTGGCAAACTGCCCATCTGATATATAGGTGTGGACACTACCCTCTTTAGTACGGGGGTCTTCGTGGTGGAAGTCTAGTGCGGCTGGGTTATTAAACCCGCAGTTGGTGCATTTAAGCGTTGCCTTATAGATATACCATTTGGCTCTTTCTCTGGCTTTAGTCTCTTTAGTTTTTTGCCTAACTGCAGCGCCGTTCTTTTTATAGTGTTTAGCGCTGTATTCAGCATGCTTTCTTTTTCTGGTTTCTAGATCCTTGTACGGCATTTAGACTCTTTCTCCAATACAAACTGTGCTTGTAGGCCCAGGGTTTGGTTGGCTCGTATAACTTAAATCCTTGATTGATAAGGGAATTTGAAGAAGGTGGGTTAGCCGTAGTATCCGTAATAGCCCAGTTCCACCCTAGTTTTTTAGCTTTAGCTATACGTACTTTTACTAGGCGTTTTTGCACCCCTTTACCTCGGTAGTCATATATAACGCCTGCCCTGCATAGGTAGCCACAGTCATACCAAGATAGCGACCTAACTAAACCAGCAAAACCGATGGGCTTACCTTCTTCTGTATACGCAATCCACCAATGCCCCTTATTTATATCGTAAGGAACATCCATAGGCAGACACTTTTTCTGTAGGTATAAAAGCAAGCTCTGTATGTCGGGCTTTCGAGTGTCTACTTTTTTTATGGCGATTTTCATTGGTACACACTAACCCTTAAGTATTTCAAGATTTTTACACAAAAAATTTTTTAGGGCTAGGTACTTAAACAAGTGACGGGGGGTGTTTCTGTATAACGGAATTTTACTGGGGGCCGAAACCAATTTATAAAAAAATACCTACCTAGCAACATGATTAGCTAAATGGAAAAGTTGAGTATTGAGCGTGCGTAATAGCATACCTAGTATCCGACGGAGTCCCATTGACAAAAAACGGGGTGTGGGGGGTTCGGTTCGGCTGGGTATCATTTTGTTAGTAATATTACTAACAGATATTAAACATTGACATCTTATAGGTTATTCTTTATACTGATTTCAATGCGTTACCTAATGCAGATTGCAATAAACCCTGATCTAGGCGCTGGCTTGATGTGTCTGCTAAGCGCAAGGGGTGAGTTGAGACGGCTTCGATCTCGGGATATTTGCGCCCTGAGTTATGCCCGAGTTGAGTTATGCGCTATCTATCCATTCACTTACTTATAGGAAATAAAACAATGAACCAAGTTACTTCTGCTTTAAATAATCCAATGGCTACTGCTAAGGCTTCATTAGTAAAGGCTCAAGTAATCTCTGCTGAGATTGCCGACCTGATCACTAAGGGTACTAAGAAAACCCTTGAGACTGCTAAGACCAAGTCTAAGACAGTCGATCTAATGCAGGCTCAAGGCTTGAAATCGTTCGATCTTGATCTAGGTAATAAAGATAAGGTTGAGTTATGCGATTCTATCAAGCGTGCAATTATCCTTGGTTTTGATCTTGATAGTCAGGCTTTATTGGCTAAAGAAACTAAGGTAATTACTACCGACTTTGAGAAAGCAACTAAGCGAGCTTTACAGCAACAAGTTGGTAGTGAGTTCGCTTACTATCGCCGAGCATTAGCCAAGCGAGAGGAATCGGCTGAGCGTGGTGCAGTTGATAAGGCAACACCCGTTGAGATGTATTTCAAGGATTTGCAGTCAGCCCTTGATCGTCTCGTTAAGTTGGAATCGGTTGAGTTTAGTTTACCGACCCATACATCAGCCATTAAGAAATTACTAGCTGATAAGTAATCAAGACCACCCTTCGGGGTGGTTTTTTTTCGCCCTGATTTTCTAGATTCGGCTCACCCTTTGGGGTGGGCTTTTTTGTGCCTAGTTTTTGTGCAGAACTTTACTAACAACATCTTATAAAACAGAAGATGCCAGTGACTTGGAGTAGCGAGTCGCACAGGGTTGTTGCGTGGTGCGGTGTTAAGGGCTGTTAGTAATGTTACTAACAAACGATGCCAGTGACTTAAAGAAGCGAGCCACACAGGGTAATTTATGTTTTGTTTGGTGATAACCTGTGTACAGGTTATCAGTCAGATTTTGTTTTGTCAAGCCTTTTTTGCATAGGGGGAAACCCTGCTATTGTTCGGACTGAGTGGGTATTGTTCTTGGTATTGTTCGGACACAGAGCCTTATAGAATGGGCTTTGTACCTTTGTTCGCTTTGAACCCTGATATTTCTGTGTTTGGCAAAGTCAAAAACTAAAAAACGAAAAAAGCAGATTCCTTCCCCTCTTCTTTTTTAAAACCCCAAGCACTAAAAACGCAAGAACATTACGAACAAAGGTACAGTCCTTATTCTATATAGGTTTATTAAAGAACAAATAAGGTTCAATAGGTACAAATACTCTTTAATATACTTAGATACCATTTACTTGACTTTGATAGTTATATGGGGTATAATTTATATATGGTCGACAAAGTATTGATTTCGCCCACAGGGTCTTGCTGTTAGTAATGTTACTAACACAGGATAAACAACTTAACAGGAGATATACCGAATGACACAAGTTCGCCGTAGCGATCAAACGCAATACATACCCCATTGTATTTTTTGCGACAACTCTTATCCGTTGGAGCGTTTGCACTTGGGGTACGCAGTCTGCTTACCTTGCGGTGACGAATTGGCTAAAGAACGCAAGTTCACTATTGCACCACTTAACAAGAGCAACTATGTCTGTATCACCGACATCACCATGCTCAAACAACTTAACCCAAAGAGGACAACATGACCACGATACAACTGACCTTAAGTGAAGACGACATAAAAGCATTGGAGTTAGTGCTATTCCTACGCACCATAAACGAATCCAACTTGGTAGCGTTATCCGAGCATATTTTGGAGCAAGTCAAACTAAAGAGGGGGGAACATGATTAGCGATAACCAAGCACTAACGAGTGTCCAAGAGATTTACTTTGATATATGCGATCTGTTAAATGGATGCAGTTATACATCACTTGGGTACGACAACCGAACCGACTGCCTGACGAGCATGAGGGACAAGCTGATTTTAGTAGAGCAGTACATCACCAACAACATAGGAGAGCAAGATGAGTAAATGGAATTATGGCGAGGGTAAAACCTACCGATCAGCAAGTGAAGCATTTAGGGATGCCGATTACGCTACACCAATATGGAAGTGTAAGACTGACTGGGATAGAACTAAGGAATATCTCGGGTGGATAGCGATGTGGGCAGTTACCTTGTTTAGTTTGTATGCACTTGCCGTATGGTTTAACGAGGTGGTGTCATGAGAACAGGCGATATTAAACGCATTGGTAAAAGAACCTATTGCGTAATGTGTTGGACTGAACACGAGATCACCTTACAGAGCATGGATGAGGACAGACTCATTGTGGTCATGCCTCGCAAGTTCGTAGGTGGCTTGCGTAAGGGGTCATAATCTTGACAGTAGGACTACAAAGTGGTAAACTATTATATATCGTGGTAAAAGATGTTAAACAGTAGTAACTTAATCAAAGGAAATCAAAATGGAAACGAGTAACCAAGTTAGTAACATTACTAACAACCCAGCAGTATCAGTACCCAGTATCAGCAGTTCAGCCATGCTAGTGGAGTTAAACATTAGCGTGTGGACAGGGCGCAAGTTCGACAAGGGAGTCAGCCAAGAGATTGACACCGCCAAGCACACCACAACTCGTGCTGGTAATTATTCCAAGCGACTGTTCGCAGACGAGCCAGTATTTGATGCAATCCAAAAGTTCGCTGGCAACTCACGCACCTACCACTACCACGCAACTATGCCATGGTCAGACTCAGGCTTGCGCCTATTAACAACTTCTATGTTCTTTGACTATCAGAAGGAGATCACAGGCATGGAGATGGAGTTCAACCGATTGGTAGAGGTGTTTATTAGTAGCTACGATAAATTGGTATTACAAGCACAGATGAAGCTAGGTACGCTGTTCAATGCAGATGACTACCCACCCGTTGAGATGGTAAGGGATAAGTTTAAGTTCTCTGTGAAGTTTGCACCCGTACCCGAAGTGGGCGATTGGCGAGTAGATGTAGGGCAAGAGGCACAGGAAACACTACGAGCAAGCTATGCCGATTACTACCAAAACAACTTAAACCAAGCATATGCCGATGTGTGGGAGCGTACCCACGAAGCACTAACCCGTATGTCCGAGAAGTTATCAGGTGAGAAGAAACAAATCTTCAGAGATACCCTCGTGTCCAATGTTATGGATATGGTGGACTTGCTTGATAAGTTCAATGTAACAGGCGACCCAAAAATGCGCACCGCCAAACACAAATTGGAATCTGTAATGCTAGGCATAACACCCGATGCACTCAGGGAAGATGACCACTTGCGCCATGACGTGAAGGGCAAGGTAGATTCTTTAATCAAAGAACTTTCGTGGTAACAAATTAAGCAGTGATAACCCCGTTAGTAATGTTACTAACACAATCAACTAAACAAAGGAAATAACAAAATGGCTAAAGCAATCCAAACCGCAGACCGCATCTATGCACAATCACTTGACGAGTGCGTTGATTCAATCATGGCAACAGGCGACAAGCTGACTACCCTAGTTCGGGGTCATATGGGTACAGGTAAATCCTCAATCCTTAAGATGTTGGCACAGAGATTACCCGATCATGTACCTTGCTACTTTGACTGCACGACTAAAGACCTCGGCGATCTGATGTTGCCGAAAATACTGCGTGACGATAGCGTAGATGATTATGTCAAGTTCGTACCCAACGAGGAGATGGGCTTACACCATGGCAAACCAATCATTCTCATGATTGACGAGTTCGGTAAGGCGAATCCAATGGTTAAGAATGGCATGATGCGTGTAATGTTAGAGCGTACCTTTGGTACTAAGAAGTTACCCGAAGGTTCATTGATCTTTGCAACGACTAACCTAGGTAGCGAGGGAGTGGGCGATCTGCTTATGCCTCATCACAGTAACCGCATCACGACTATCCGTATGAAGAAGCCGACTGCAACAGACTGGATTGAAGGCTTTGCATTTAACGCTGGCATACATCCATCTATGATCTTATGGGTTAAGGAGAATGGTGAGCAACTGTTCCAGTCGTTCGAAGATGTGGAGAAACCTGACGATGAAGTAGGTGGCAATCCGTACATCTATCACCCACAAACTCAGCGACCATCATTCGTTACCCCTCGGTCATTGGAGTTAGCATCTCATTGGTTATGGGCTAAGGATAAGATCAGCGAGAACGCATTGAAGTCTAACCTCATCGGTACTATCGGTGATCGTGCTGGCTCTGATCTAGGCGCATATATCCGTCTGGTAGATGACTTACCTCGTGTCGAAGATATTAAGACAGACCCACTCAATGCCAAGATACCTAGCACCTCATCGGCAGTGGTCATGGTGGTATATCGTGCGCTGGCAACTATCAACAAGGAATGGATTGACCCATGGATGGATTACTTAGGTCGCTTGGACATGGAAGCCCAATCCCTGTTCGCTATGCAAGTGCGTAACCCGAAGTATCAGAAGCAAGGCTTGGTCATGACTAATAAGAAGTTCACCGCATGGTGCATGGCTAACAACTTTATGTTTACTGCCGATAAGAAGTAATCGGTTAGTAACTTTACTAACAGGAGAATGATATGAGTTTAGCAATAGGTAAAACACTAACCGCCGAGCAGAGGCTATGGAAGGCAACGACTGACATACTAGGTCGTGACGAGTTCGTAGCTCTTGCTGGTGTGTTGATGATCGGTAAGAAGTCAATCGTTGATGGCTTGCCAACGGCGTGTACCAATGGTCGTGACGAGTTATATGGTAGGGAGTTTGTAGATAGCCTGACAGATGCAGAGTTCCGCTTCCTTATGCTCCACGAGTGTTATCACAAGATGTATCGCCACTTAACAACTTGGGGTGACTTGCATAAACAAAATGCAGGGAGAGCCAATCGTGCGTGTGATTATGTTATCAACTTAAAGCTAGAGGATATGAAGCTACAAGGCTTTATTGATATGCCCAAGGGTGGGTGTCTAGATGTTAAGTATCGGGACATGAACGCTAAACAAGTCTTTGATCTTTTAGAAGATGATGACGACGAAGATGGCGATGGTCAAGGGGGGTCACTGGCATCTTCTTTTGACGAACATGATTGGGAAGGGGCGCAACAACTGTCCGCCGAGGAAGCCGAGCAACTGGCTAAGGAAATTGACGAAGCAGTGCGTCAGGGTTCTGTGCTTGCTGGCAAAACTGGGTCAGGTGGCAACCGAGATATTAACGAGTTACTACAGACCAAGAAAGATTGGCGGGAGTTACTGCGTGATTACGTCACAACAACTTGTGCTGGTAAAGACTATTCGACATGGAAGAAGCCGAATCGTAGATTCATTGGTATGGATATTCTCATGCCATCGTCTATCAGCGAAACCATGGGCGAAGTAGTTATTGCCATTGATACATCAGGTTCTATCGGTCAGCACGAACTCACTAAGTTCTTAACAGAGATCAAGGGTATCTGCGATCAGGTTAAGCCGAGCAAGGTTCGTATCTTGTATTGGGATACTGCGGTATGTGGTCATGAAGTCTATGACGAAACCGAACGGGACAACATCGTGAGATCAACCAAGCCTATGGGCGGTGGTGGTACGGATGTGGAGTGTGTGCCGATGTATATGGCTGAGTATGGTATCAAGCCTGAGTTAGTAATAGTACTAACAGATGGCTACTTAGGTGGGTCGTGGGGTCAATGGGCTGTGCCTGTGTTGTGGTGCATACAGGGTAACAGTTCAGCGAGTGCAGATGTAGGTACAACTATTCATATAGAGGATTGATATGACAGAACTAGAAGCCCGATTGTGGATGTGTTTAATGGAGTTAGTCAAACAGGTTGATGAGGATTGTCCTCATGAGTATAGGACTAGGCATTTAGAAGATGCCCTATTAGACGCAATAGATTTAATAAACGAAGTATATGAAGTAGCAAAAACAGGAGAAAAAGAATGAGTTATTACAGATTAAGTAGTTTTGACCAAGTAGCAAAAGCGTATGACGAGATCAAACCGATTGGCGGTGCGAGGAAGGCTGAGAATATCAAGCCCCTAGCCGAGCGTAGATACTGGTGGAATCGTATCGAGAAGGTATCTGATAACAAATACCTATTACTTGATGGTCATTGGGCATGGAACAACTTGAGTAATCACTTAGATACAGTAGAGCAGACTGCGCCGATTGTATGGGAGCGCAAGGAAGATGGGGACTATATGACTGTGCGTAGTCATATGAATGATGGTATCTCGGTATCTCGTTATTCCTTTATCTCTCGCTATTTACCTATGGGTATGCAGTTCGATTGGTATACAACTACTGGTAAACACTTTATCAAACATACCCATGCGCATGGATATAGCGAATACTACTTGCCGAAGTTTAAAGGTGATATGGATTGGCAGAACAAGACATTTACTATGCTAGTAGATAACAAGTTAGTGTTTAAGGCTGTGGATGGTGGGTTCGAGCGTGTCGGTGATCTTGTGCCGATGCAGACAAGACGCATTGATAAAGAAGTGGATAGCTATTTCAAACCCAAGATGAAGGAGATGTGGGAGTGGATGCAAGTCGTGTTACCTGTAATGGGTGATGGATTGGGAGATGCCAAGAGTCAGTATGCTTCCGATATTACTGAAGGTAAGGCAAGCTATTGGTATTGGGAACGCTATGTGACCAAGGAGTTAGTGCGTGAAATCTTAGATAACCCTGAGCATGACAAGCGTATGGCATTGGCTGGATTACTTGCGTACAAGGCAGATGCAATAAACAATGGTAGGTTCGAGCCAGCTAAAGATTCATGGGCGAAGTTCAGAGCCACCTTGCGTAAGACAGGCGGTATGTTAGCAGTAGATATGCGGTAGTAATGTTACTAACAACAGGAGAATGGAAATGGCAAAACTAGCACGAATCAGTAAGGTGATGTCCGACAACGGACACCAAGAGAAGTTAAAGAATGTAGTCGAACAAGCAAAGGAACTAGGGCATCAACACTTTGCAGAGGGATTCCCATGTAGTAAGGAACTTATGGAGTTCGTTCAAGGTGTGAAGAAGGCTATGCCGAAAGTAAAGTTTTACCCTAACACCTTTGCGTATGTGAATATCCTTGTGAATGATGATAACGGGGTGTATCAGACCACGAAGTCTATGCGTGTATGTGATGAGTTCTTTGCCTATATGGATGACTTTCCGTTTGACATCGGGCGCATTGGATATGGAGAAAATGGGGTAAAGAGCGCAGACAATACCTATGCGGTGTATAGCCGTAAGATTAGCAACGCTAAGTATGCAGTGCATAGAGATCAGCACCATATGGTTATGACTACGGATGTGGGTAAAGCAATCAAGAACGCATCTAAACATCTTAGCCCGTATACCACTCGTGAGTTAGCCCAGGCTTTCTACGAACCACTACATAACAATGTCACCAAGGTATATGAAGAAGTTAAGAACAAGATGTATAACGGGGCTAGGGAGATTGTGAACAACCGCATGGCTATCTTGCAAGAGGTAAAGTTTTTGAAGAAGCAAGGTGTGGAGTTCACTACCCCTGAGTTTAGGGACTTGGCTGATAAGGTAGACCAACTGATTGCAGATTACTCAGAGCAAGACACTCGTAAGGTATCAGCGTTCTTTGTGCGATTTAAGAAGGTCGGTGACGAAACCTATGCAGACTTGCAAGAGGTACTGAATGTGCGTGAGATCAGATGGGATGCCAAGATGAATACCAAAGATACGCAAGCACTTACTTACCCTGTGAACGAGTTACCACAAGACATCGCTGGTCAGATTGCTGTCCTTAACATCTTAGAGAATGATGGCTATGTGGGTGGTGTTGGTATGAAGTTAGACGAAGCTACCTTTTGGGTAGAGAGGGGTTAATTATGTACGGATATGAGAGTCCACAGGCAAAACGAGAGAAGTCTTTATATATAAATCTTTTCTGTGATTTAGCTAGGTCTAACTTTAAGGATGTGCATGGGCAGAAGATGCTCTCAGCACCCGAAGAAGTGATCTTAATGTATGTAGAAAAGGTTAAGGAAGAACCTATATATAGAATAGAAATCAACGAAGATAATACTGTGCAGACAACATGTTATGAGATGTTAGATGCCTTTAATCCTGAGTTAAAAAATTATTACGAAACACTTGACGATTTGCCAAATTGGGTGCAAGATAAACTCGCTGTCTTAATGCTACTTGACCACACGAAAGTCAATGAAGAAGTCAAGGGTGTAGGCAGAAGAATAAGTAAAGATGTTTATTGGGTTTTCTCAGGAGAATTAGATGGCAACAACCCCCGAAGGGAAGGTTAAGAAATCGGTTCGCCAAGTCCTTGATGGGCTTGGTGCTTACTATGTGATGCCAGTCACAGGCGGTTTTGGTAGGCAAGGTGCGCCCGATTTTTTAGTTTGTCTTGAAGGTAAATTTTTCGGCATTGAAACTAAGGCTGGGAAGGGAAAGCTAACCCTATTGCAAGAGATGAATCTTAAAAAGATTATTGACTGCGGTGGTGTGGCTTTAGTAGTACGGGAAGAAGATGTTAAGTATCTTCCCTCTTTATTAACAACAGGAGAAAGTAACTATGAAAAAACTATCAGTAGCTAAACAAGTATTAAACATTCTAAACACCAAAGGTGGCATGAAGCCGAAGGCTCTCATTGTCGCAACAAAGGCGAAACCAGCTAGTGTATATGCCGCATTAAATACATTGCGTGGTAAGAAGATGATTGCCAAAGAAGAAGATGGTGTGTATATCTCTCAAACACAGACATCTGTTAGTAAACCTACTAACAATGCTAAACGCATGCCTCTATACAACGAACACTTAGTTAAAGAGAACCAACAACTTGCCGAGTGGACAATGACTTGGAAGCAGAAGTACGACAAGTTAGAAGCCGACTATACCCAAGCTAAGATCATGTACCTCAATAGCCAAGCAGTAGTAGCGTACTTGGAAGAAAAGGTAGCCCAACTGTTAAGAGGTTAAGTCATGAGTCTACTTGACCAAATCAAAAAGCTACGGGTTGATGCACCAAAAGAACCTACTATTAACGAAGCAAGAGGTGCGTGGGATTTAACAATCCGTGGCAAGGGGGGCTACTGCCCTTGTTGCGATAAGTGGGGTAAAGTATATCGCCTTGGTATATCCCATGCCATGATGAAAGCCTTATTGTGGATGGCAAGTAATCATGGTGAGGATTGGATTGATATGCCCAAGCAAGCACCTCGTGACTTGATTCAGACTTACACCTTTGCATCGTTGAAGTGGTGGAACTTGATTGAGCGGTTACATATTGAGAAAGAAGTAGAAGTAGTAACTAACGAGGACACGGGTGAGAGAGAACTTGTCTATGCCGATTCAGCTACTAAGTCAAGTGGTATATGGCGAGTAACACCTATTGGTATGAAGTTTGCCAAGGGACTTGTACAAGTGCCTCAGTATGTGTATCTGTACAACGACACTCTCAAAGATGTTAGTACCGAAACTGTTTACATCAAGGACTGCGTAGGTAAGAAGTTTAGCTACTCAGAGATTATGAACGCAACATGGGGTGGGGGTTACGACGAATGAATTTCACACAAGATTGGTTTAGCCACAACATACCTAACTTTGAACTGTGTATGCAATCAACACCTGACAAGAAGTTATTTCTTGAGATAGGTGCGTTCGAAGGTCGGGCTACTTGCTGGTTACTTGAGAATGGACTTGCAGACAAAGGTAGTATCGTTTGCATAGACCCATTTAGCGGTAGCGTTGAGCATGGTGGTATTGATATGCCAGCAGTAGAGGCTAGGTTTTGGAGCAATACTTCACAGGCAAGAAAAGATACTCAGGTGGTATCTTTATACAAGAAGACCTCATATGAAGCCCTTGCTGAAATGATTGGGTTTAAGTATGTGTTTGACTTTATCTATGTGGATGGTAGCCATGCTCCTGACATAGCACTTACCGATGCGTGTATGGCATGGGGCTTGCTTAAGCAAGGTGGTGTTATGTTGTTTGATGATTACCTGTACCCACACGAGCCGACTAAGGTAGGTATTGATTCTTTCTTACTACCCTTTGAAGGACACTACGACATCGTTTTGAAAAACTATCAACTGGCGGTGAAGAAGTTATGAAGCGTATTGCAGTAATAACCCCAACAATAGGTACACACTACTTAACAGATGCTATCCATAGCGTTGGTATGCAAGCGGAGCATTGGCTTGTAGTAGATGGAGTAGCGTATGCCCAACCTGTTATCAGCAGATTGGAAGCGCACCCGTATAGACAGAAGTTAATCATTCTGCCTGAGAATACTGGTACACCTACACAGGGGTTCAATGGTATGCCATACACAGGGTTCTTTAATGGTTATCGCATCAATGCCGCAGTACCCCTGATTACCAATGCAGATTACATTATGTTCTTAGATGAAGATAATTGGTTTGAGCCTGAGCATATTCCATCAATGGTTAAGTGCTTAGAGGATAACAACTTTGATTGGTGTTACTCGTTGCGTAGGATTGTGGACAAAGAAGGTAACTTCTTATTCAATGACGAATGCGATAGTCTAGGCGAAGAACCTAGCTACCATAGAGGGGCTAAGTTTGTAGATATGAATTGCTACTTATTTAAAAACTGTGTGATTAGTCAGATAGCCCATGTTATGTTTGATCTAGTTAAAACTTATGATGGAGATAAGAATTTGTATAAAGAAGCAAGTAACCGCTATCCAAATTTTGGTGGCACAGGATTGTATACAGTTAATTATCGTATGACAAGAGAAGGGCAAGCCGACTTCTATGCCGAAGGAAACAAACTTAAAAAGGAAATGAAATGATTAAATTATTTGTAGCTACACCAATGTACGGGGGTTTATGCCACGGACAATACACAGTAGGATTGCTGACATCGGTTGGGGTATTTTCCCAAGCTGGTATTCAGATGCAGTTTGCTTACATGATGAATGAGTCTTTGATTACTCGTGCAAGGAATAGCCTAGCATATGACTTCTTGGAATCAGATTGTTCTCATATGATGTTTATTGATGCAGACATTGGTTTTAATCCACACGACATTCCAGCGATGATTGCGGTTGATAAAGACATTATCTGTGGTATGTACCCAAAGAAAGAAATCAACTGGATTGATGTAGAGAAAGCGGTCAAGGCTGGTGTTCCAGCAAATCAACTACATAATTACACAGGCGCATTTGTAGTTAATGCAGTGGGCGATGCCGAAACTGTAGAGGGTTTTTTTAGTACTCCACTTGAAATTTCCAACGGCGGTACAGGATTTATGATTATCAAGCGTGAAGTGTTTGAAGGTTTGATTGGAAAAGTACCTACCTATAACAACGATATGTACCTAGCTGTAGACCAAGAACGTAAAGAAAAAGTAATCCATGAGTTCTTTGCCACAAGCATTGATGAAGAATCAGGTAATCGTTTATTGTCAGAGGACTACCACTTCTGCAAGATAGCTAGAAAAGCTGGCTACAAAGTATATGCCGCACCTTGGGCGCAGTTATCCCATTGTGGTTCATACATTTTTAACGGGCAACTGCCAAGAGGTTGATATGATGACTACAGATGATAAGAGAGACTTTTTTGCTATTCATATAGTACAAGCGTTTGTTAATCGTGATTTACCCGAAGGGCAAGTTTGGAATAAAGAAGCAGTAGCCAAAGATGCCTATGAGTTTGCAGACGTAATGTTAAGGGTTAGAGATGAACGAGAATGATCTAAGAGATTGCTTCGCTATGTTTGCATTGGCTGGTTCAATGATGAGTGGTGAGCCGAGAAGTGCCGAAGAAATTTGGGAGATAGCAGACATGATGATAGCAACACGAACCAAAGACGAAACTGACGATGGTATAGCAACAATTAAAAAGAGGAAGTATGTTAGGAAAAATTGATGGTGGTACGGGTAAGCGTTTTTGTACGAGTTGTCAGACTATGCGACCAGCAGAGTACGGCAAGATGGTAACGACAGGGAAGATTAACAGGTGGAAGTGTACGGCTTGCTTAGAGAAACGAAGCAGACCTCCATATGCTAAGAGAAAAGGAGAAGGTGATGCGTAAGATATTGGGTGGATTAGTAGCTACATTTACATTTGGTGTATGCAGTGGGCAGATGCTTACTTACTTGGACAACCAAGGCAGACCTTTTATGTATTCAAGTAAAGTTGGAACTCAGGTTACTTATTTCGATAACACAGGTAAACCTGTTGCGTATTCATTTGCTCCAGTATCATCTGGCCCGCATGTCGAACCGATTAGTACACCTTCACTTGTTTTTCCTATGATTGCTCCGTCGCTTCCTGGAGCTGTTAGCTTGCCATCTTTACCCGAACTTCCTACCTTGAAAGGATTTTAAATGACAACTTTTACAACGGAAGATCGTGAAGCATTAGAAAAGGGCTTAGACTTTTTCAAGGAGTTAAAAGGTGAGCCGATTCCGTTTGCTGGCTGGGTAGCAGATATGGATGATAAAGAAACTATGTTGCGTGAGCAGATTCGTATGCAACAGAATGAGATTGGTAGATTGAAACAAATTTTAATGAGTAATGGGATTCCAGTATGACCAAGCATGATGGCGGTAAAGGTGATGCACCAAGACCTTTAGGTGTGCCAATGGAGCAGTTTGATGCACAGTGGGAACAGATATTTGGTAAAAAGAAACCCGAAGAAACACAGAAGCAAGAGGAGAAGAAAGATGACTGATTTGAAGTTTACAGATGAAGATGCAAGAGAAGCATTTTTTAATATTGGTAAGTTGTGCGGAAGAATATCTAGTGACGAAGGCAAACGCTTGGCGATGTTGATACAGATTATTGCTAGTTATATGGAGCAGTTGGCAGAAGAAAATAAACGACTTAAAGGCGACGACTTTGATTTGGATGGGAGATGTTAATGGGTACGAGAGCAAAGATGAATCAAGTACATTTAAAAGATGTGTATGAAAAAATACAAAATAAGGAGATAACTAAGTACGAATTTCAACAATGGCTATCTATGTATGCGTACAAGCATTACAACAAGGGCATAGAGTTTTCCGATGAAATTTGGGCTGATGTGCTACTCGCACGGGCAGACGGAGAATTAACAATGGAAGATATTGAGACGGGTAACTACAAACTATCATGAACCTGATAACGATTGACTTTGAGACTTTCTATGAGAAGTCTACCTTTAGTTTGTCCAAGTTGACGACTGAAGAATATGTGCGTAGTGATAGATTCGAAGTGATTGGTGTAGCCGTTAAGGTAAACGATGGCGAAACCGAATGGGCAAGCGGTACGCATGAGCAGTTAGCTGGCTGGCTTAAGTCTTTCTCATGGGAAGACTCTATGGCTATTGCACACAATATGATGTTTGATGGATTTATCCTGTCCGAGCGATTTGGTATCCATCCTAAAGTCTATGCCGACACTCTATCTATGGGTCGTGCAATACATGGTGTGGAAGTTGGTGGCAGCCTAGCCGCACTTGCCGAACGATACAAACTAGGTGTTAAGGGTGATGAAGTTATCGCCGCTTCAGGGAAGAACCGAGTGGACTTCACAGAGGAAGAACTTGATAGATATGGTGACTACTGTGTTAATGACGTAGAACTTACCTATAAGTTGTTCAGTGCCATGATTAAGAAAGGCTTTCCGAAAGCCGAGATGAAGTTGATTGACCTGACTACTCGTATGTTCACACGACCTTTACTTGACCTAGACCTTAACTTGTTGGAGATGCACCTGACCGACATCAAGGAAAAGAAAGAGAAGTTATTGCTTGAGGCTGGTGTAGAGGACAAGGGCGAACTCGCATCGAACCCGAAGTTTGCTGAGTTATTGAAGCAGTTGGGTGTCCCTGTGCCAATGAAGATTAGCCCGACTACGGGTAAAGAAACATTTGCTTTGGCTAAGAACGATGAGGAGTTCAAAGCTTTGGCTGAACATCCTGATATTAGAGTGCAGACATTAGTTGCGGCTCGGTTAGGTACAAAGTCTACGCTAGAAGAAACTAGGACAGAGCGATTCATTGGGATTGCCAAAAGAGGATTGATGCCAGTGCCCTTAAAATACTATGCGGCGCACACGGGAAGGTGGGGTGGTAGTGATTCCCTAAACCTTCAGAACCTTCCAAGCCGAGGGGCTAATGGTGGGAAGCTGAAGAAAGCTATTGTTGCTCCCGAAGGCTACTCGATTATTGATGCCGATTCTAGTCAGATTGAGGCACGAGTATTGGCATGGTTGGCTGGACAAGATGATTTAGTGGAGGCATTCCATAATGGCAAGGATGTATACAAGATCATGGCTTCGGCTATCTATAGCAAGGATGTCAGCGAAATCACGAATGAAGAAAGGTTCGTTGGTAAAACAACAATTTTGGGTGCTGGGTACGGCATGGGGGCGCAGAAATTTGGAGCGCAACTTAAGACCTTCGGCACAGAAGTTTCGGAAGATGAAGCAAGGCATATCATCTCTGTATACCGAGAAACATATCCAGCTATTGTTGCACTATGGCGACAGGCGCAATCGGCGCTAGAGGCAATAAGCAAAGGCTATACAACATCTTTAGGTAAAGAAGGTGTACTGCATTTAGTTCCAAGTGAGAAGGGTATCAGACTACCTAGTGGGTTGCTCATGCGGTATGACCAGCTAGTTGCAGTTCGTGACGAGAAAGGTATGCAGTACCAATACAAAACTCGCTACGGATGGAATAAAATCTACGGCGGTAAGGTAATCGAGAACGTATGCCAAGCTATTGCTCGTTGCATCATTGGTGAGCAGATGATTCGTATAGCCAAGCGTTACAACGTGGTTCTAACAGTACACGATGCGATTGCCTGTGTAGTAAAAGACGAAGAAGTATTAGAAGCCCAAGCCTATATCGAGGAGTGCATGAAGTGGACACCTGAGTGGGCAGATGGATTACCAGTAAGTTGTGAATCAGGATATGGAAAAAGTTATGGCGATTGCTAAAGTAGATTACACCCCTATGTATTTAGAAGCGTTGAAAGAAATCAGAATGGCACATGATGCCTTAGTCAGAAACAATTTCCAGTTAGCTTATGAACACTGCCTAAATGCACAAACAGAAATGCGCCTAATGACAGGTGCGGTCAAGACATGGATGCCTATTGAGGAAGAAGCATGAACGACCCAGTGAATCACCCCAAGCATTACACCGACCATCCTAGCGGTATTGAGTGTATTCAGATTACAGAACACATGGGGTTTAACTTAGGTAACGCACTGAAATACATATGGCGGTGCGACCTCAAGAAGGATGCCGTTGAAGATTTGCGCAAAGCCCGTTGGTATATTGATCGTGAGATTGCTAAGAGGACAAAATGAACGACGACAAAATAGTTGTGCAAGAAGTAATAAGGGTGGGTTCTATACCTGACAACATGATTTATTGGTCTAAGTCACTTCCATCATTGTGGGCAAACGTAGCCACAACTACTAATACATGGGAAATTGAGGTGAACTTTGACTAAGCCTATATCGTGGTCGTACTCCAGCATTAAGTTATTTGACCAATGCCCAAAGAAGTATTACCACCTACGGGTACTCAAAGATGTTAAGGAGCCACCTACCGATGCTATTACCTACGGCAAGGAGTTCCATGAAGCGGCTGAGTTGTATATTAGAGATGGTAAGCCGATTCCACCGCAATTCATGTTTGCCAAGAACGCACTTGATAATCTTAAGCAGTTAGAAGGTGAGAAGCACTGCGAACTTGAGATGGGTTTGACTGAGAATTTAGAGCCATGTGACTTCAAAGACCCTAATGTTTGGTGGAGGGGTGTAGCCGACTTAGCCATCATTAACGGAACTGTTGGAAGATGCCTTGATTACAAGACAGGGAAGTCCGCTAAGTATGCGGACACTGACCAGCTAGAGCTTATGGCACTTGCCATGTTCAAATACTTTCCCCAGTTGACTGAGGTAAAGGGTGCGTTGTTCTTTGTTATCAGCAAGAACTTCATAAAGGACTCGTATAGTGCTGAAAAACAGGATAAGATGTGGGCTAAATGGTTGGCAGAATATAACCGCATGAAAGTAGCCTACGAGAGAAACGTATGGAATCCTCGCCCAAGTGGATTGTGCAAAAAACACTGCCTAGTTATGGAATGTCCGCACAACGGAAGGAACTAATATGCCTTATGTAAATAAGCCAAGACCTTACAAGAAAGAATACGAGCAACAAAAAGCTAGAGGTGAACTTGCTCGTCGTATGGAACGTCAACGTCTGCGTCGTGAGTATGACAAGAAACACCCTGATAGTCCGTTAGATAAAGATAAGACTGCCGAAAGTCGTGAAGGTAAAGACCTAGCCCATAAGAAGGCACTTGACAAAGGTGGTAGTAATAAACACGGATTCTCAGTACAGAGTCCATCAAAGAATCGTAGCTTTAAGCGTGATAGTAAAAGCAATTTAGTTGGTGAAACTAGCAAGCGTGAACGCAAGAAAAAGACTTGAACTTTTTAGAATTTGATGTAAGATAGATTTATAGATTTGCAAGATGTAAGCGTTAGGTATGAGTGGCGAACATCACGGTTTCATTTCCGTATAAACCATACCAGTCGGTACTATTTTCATTTCCTGTAGGGAGCCGACAACCTTAGTAGAGCATAGTGGACACCACTTATGCTCTATTTCCGCATCACTGGAGAATGTAGTTGCAAATAATAAATAATAAAATTCTGTTACTAAATCTGCGTAACCCTAATAAAGTTACGACAGTAATCCCAAAAAGCAAACAGCTTGAAGGGAATCAGGTCGCCGTGAACTGGGGCTTAGACGAAGCACGGATTCTCAAGAACTTGCAAATAAAAAACATCCCATCACCAATCATGGGACATTACGACTGGCCTGGATTACATAAGCCGTTTGACCATCAAAAAACTACTGCGTCTTTCCTAACCTTACACCCCCGTGCCTTCTGCCTTAATGAGCAAGGTACTGGCAAGACAGGCTCAGTAATATGGGCGGCTGACTATCTAATGAAGATCGGTCGAATCAAGCGTGTGTTGGTTATCTGCCCCTTATCTATTATGGATTCGGCTTGGAGAGCAGACCTATTTAAGTTCGCCATGCACCGCCATGTGGATATTGCGTATGGCAGCAGGGAAAAACGAGTACGGATTATTAACTCAGATGCCGAATTTGTCATCATTAACTATGATGGTGTTGAGATCGTGCAAGAGGAGATAGCTAACGGAGGCTTTGACTTAGTAGTTATTGACGAAGCTAACGCATACAAGAATGCCCAGACGACCCGTTGGAAGACACTCAATAAGATATTAAAGCACGACACATGGCTATGGATGATGACGGGTACACCAGCCGCTCAGTCCCCTGTGGATGCCTACGGCTTGGCTAAGTTGGTTTGCCCACACAACGTACCTAAGTTCTACTCGGCTTTTAAAGATATGGTGATGTATAAGGTATCGCAGTTCCGTTGGGTAAATAGACCTAATGCTGAGAAGATTGTCCACGAAGCACTCCAGCCAGCAATCCGATTCACTAAAGAAGAATGTTTAGATTTGCCTGAGTTGACCTATGTAACTCGTGAAGTCGAACTTACTCCACAACAGAAAAAATACTATGAGTTATTGCGCAAGCAATTAGTTGTCTCGGCTGTGGGAGAACAGATCACTGCGGTAAATGCTGCAGTTGGAATGAGCAAACTTTTACAAATATCCTGTGGTGCAGTGTATTCAGATTCGGGCGAGACCTTAGAGTTTGACATCAAGAATCGCTACAAGGTCATGCGTGAAGTGCTAGATGAAACTAAGCAAAAGGCACTGATCTTTGTACCCTTTAAAAATACCATTGAAATCCTGTCCAAAAAGCTACAAGAAGACGGTTTTACGACTGCCATAATCAATGGCGATGTGCCAGCACACAAACGGGCTGAGATATTCAAAGCGTTCCAAGATACACCGAATCCAAGAATCCTAATCATCCAACCACAAGCGGCGGCTCATGGAGTCACTTTAACGGCGGCTGACACGGTTATTTGGTGGGGACCGACACCTAGCCTAGAAACATACGCTCAAGCCAATGCAAGGGCGCATAGAGCGGGGCAGAGGCACCCCGTTACGGTGGTGAGATTACAGGGTTCAAATGCGGAGAAACACCTATATAAAATGCTTGACAACCGTATTGACGACCATGTAAAGTTAGTTGAACTTTACAAGAATTTACTTGATTAAGTTATAGTTTGATAGTATAGTAGTTGTACCGATAGCGAGAATAACACCAAGCCGTTATCGTTTTAACAGGAGAATGTTATGAGTGACGAAGTAGAATCACAGGCCGAAGTGCCTTTAGAAAAGCTGACTCGTATCTACATCAAGATGCGGGAAAAGAAAGCTGAAGTATCCCACGAACTTGAGGAAAAGATCTCCAAGATTGACCAAGATATGCGGACTGTAAAGACCGCCATTCTGAATCATATGAAGGAGATCGGAGCCGAAAGTTTAAGGACTGAGGCTGGCACTGTATACAGAACCGTGAGGACTATGTATGCAACGTCAGACTGGGAATCCATGCACAAGTTTATTCTTGAACATGGTGTGCCTGAGTTATTGGAGAAGCGTATTCAACAAACCAATATGAAGGCATTTTTAGAAGAACATCCTGACATGCTTCCGCCAGGATTAAATGCGAATAGCGAATATTCAGTAACCATAAAAAGGAGCAAAAATGGTGGATGAAGCGTTTGTGCCGATCGAAGATATAGCAAAGCATTTTGCCGTATCCGTATCGACAGTCCGTGCATGGATTCGACAAGACTTAGTCCCCGCATTGAAGATTGGCGGTGTATACCGTTTCAAGATTAGTGAGGTGGAACAAGCCATACGAAAACTAAGCGGTGGAGAATTAGTACGAGAAGAAGCCGATGGTAGCCTAACGGTCAATGTACCCGAAGGATCAGCCCAAATGGCTCTTAACTTTAACCCTGATGAAGATATTTAAGGAGAATTAGCATGAGTGATTTAGCTCTATTTAAAGGTGGTTTACCTGCCTATTTACAAACTGCAACTGATGATGCAACAAATGCCCTAGCTGGTACAGGCGAAGGTGGTTTAGGTGCTCGTCGTATTTCCATCAAAGGCGGTGTATTCCGTGAATTTATTGGTGGTAAAGAGTATCGTGTATCTGAAGAACGTTCTATGAACGTAGTGATTATTAAAGCTGCACCGAAAGTATCCCGTATTTACTACGCTGGAAGCTACACAGAAGGTGAAGCCGTAACCCCAACTTGCTGGTCATCCGACAGCCAACGTCCTGATGAAAAGGTCAAAGATAAGCAATCAGCCACCTGCTTAACTTGCCCACAAAACATCAAGGGTTCTGGTCAAGGTGATAGCCGTGCCTGCCGTTATCAACAACGTTTAGCATTAGTTATTGATGGCGAAGTCGACAAAGGTGAAGTGTACCAACTCGTATTACCACCTACTTCTGTATTTGGTGATGGTGAGAAAGGTAAGCTACCCTTACAGGCATATGCTCGTCATCTGAAAAATCATGACACACCTATTACTGGTGTTGTTACTGAGATGCGGTTTGACACAGCAAGTCCTACACCGAAGCTAGTATTTAAAGCCGTACGTCCTGTAACAGAAGATGAGTTCAATCGTATCCAAGATTTGAAAGATTCTAAAGAAGCAATCCAAGCGATTACTTTGACTGTTGCACAGACTGATGGTGTTAAAGAAAAGCCAGCAGTTAAGAACGCATTAGCTGCACCGAAAGTAGAAAAAGTTGAAGCGGAAGAAGTAGAAGCTATTGAAGAACCGAAGAAAGCTCCTCCTAAGAAAGCCCCTGTGGCTAGTGAGCCTAAACTAGAAGACCTAGTTGGCGAATGGGATGATGCTTAAATAACGGTTTTGGGGGGAAAGCAACTACCTAGGTCCTGATAGCAATGGTAGGGTTCACCAGTTAGCTGAAATGCAAAGGGAACCAGCTTGTACCCCCGCCTTCAAAGGTGGCTATGAACAATTTAGAATTTTTACAGCAAGTCCTTGGCGACGAAGGATACTACTGCATAGTTGGGTTAAAGATAGACTCGGACAAACCTGTCCAAAAGTTTTTCCAACGGCTCGAAGATGCGGTGGCAGTTGCTGAGAACTTAAAGAACGAGGGCTATAACGCTTACTATGCGCTAGCTACGTTCAAAGATGGAAAGTCACGGAAGACGGCAAACGTACAACAACTTAGGTCGTTGTTTGTTGATCTCGACTGTGGCCCAACTAAGCCATACAAAACACAGGCAGAAGCTCTTGTAGGGCTTAAGGCTTTCTGCAAAGAAACCAAGATGCCAAGACCGACACTTGTAAATTCGGGTGGGGGTATACACGCATATTGGGCTTTGACCGAACCTCTTTCTAGGGAGGAATGGTTACCCTTGGCTGATAAGTTCAAGAAGATGTGCGACGACAATGACTTATTTGCTGATCCAGTTGTTACGGCAGATTCGGCTCGAATATTGCGAGTTCCAGGCACTTTGAATTTTAAAGATGGTGTTGCTAAAGACGTAACTTTTATTGGTACCCTGGGCCCTTCATATGAACTAGACACACTAAAAGATGTTATTGGTGAGCCAACACTAACCCGACCATCCTATGTCCCACGAGGAGAAATGGATGAAGTTACCAAAGCTATCCTAGGTAACTACACGAATCGGTTTAGAACCATCATGATGAAAACTAAAGATGGTGACGGATGCCAGCAGTTGAAGTATATTTATGAGAACCAAGCAACCATGTCTGAACCGATGTGGAGAGCAGGACTATCTATCGCCAAATTTTGTATTGATGCGGAAAAGGCGATTGAGAAAATCTCATCAGGACACCCCGAATACAGCCCCGAATTTGCTGACCGCAAGGTACGCAACATCAAAGGTGGTCCTTATACCTGTGCAAAGTTTGAAGAATTTAACCCAAACGGATGTGATGGATGCCCAAATAAAGGCACTCTGAAGTCTCCTATCGTGCTGGGTCGTGAAGTACAAGAAGCAACTGAAGAAGATAATATAGTAGAAGATAGCCCTGCAGACGTAGACCAAGGGCACACACAGACATACGTTATACCGAAATACCCTGAGCCGTACTTCCGTGGTAAGAATGGTGGCATTTTTAAGCGCATCATCAAGGAAGAAGACGAGATTGAAGTAATGATTTATCACAACGACCTGTATGTAACACGTCGTTTATTGGACTCCGATGTCGGAGAAGCCGTAGTAGTTAGATTGCACCTTCCAAAAGATGGTGTTAAAGAGTTCACAATACCGTTATCAGCGGTCACATCTAAAGACGAAATACGCAAATACATGTCATCACATGGCGTAGCGGTCATCAAGACAGACGAGATTATGTCTTATGTAACAACTTGGGTAAACCACATGCAATATAACTCTGCGGCGGATACTGCCCGTAGGCAATTCGGTTGGACTGACGAAAAACATCAATCCTTTGTGTTAGGTGATAAAGAAATTAGTGCAGACCGTGTAGACCATAACCCCCCATCCGCTGCTACCGTTCAGATGTTCGATGCCTTTAAACCAAAAGGCTCAATGGAAGTATGGAAACAGGCTATGAATTTCTATAATCGGCCTGGAATGGAGCTTCATCAGTTTGCTATTGGGTTAGGTTTTGGTTCTATATTTGCGGATTTCACCACGATTAACGGTTCGGTTCTGCACATATTTAGTCCTGAGTCGGGTATTGGTAAAACAACTTCTATGATTGCTGGAGCGAGTATATGGGGTAACCCAGGTCGTTTAGTAGTTAAAGAATCAGACACCATGGCTAGTACTATGAACCGTGCCGAAATCCAAAAAAATCTATGCTTGTTTAGGGATGAGGTAACAAACTCAACGGCTAAAGACCTAAGTGACTTTTTGTATCAATACACATCGGGTACACAGAGAAACCGTATGTCAGGCAGTTCCAATCTTGAGCGTACCCGTGGCGAGCCATGGAAACAAAATGCCGTAACAACAGGTAATGCCTCAATGATGGAGAAGATAGCAGTCTACAAAGCACTCCCAAAAGGTGAAGCTATGAGACTTCTTGAAGTACGGGCAAGACCTGTACTTGGGTTAGAGAAAGAAGAAACTGATTTATTGAGCGAGCAGTTAGCCAATAACTATGGGCATGCTTGCATACCTTACCTCCAAATGATTATGAGCGACATTGAAGGAATAAAAACCCTGTACAAAGTAACTCAACAAAAATTGGATAAGGCATGTAACTTTGCACCTTCAGACCGATTCCACTCCGTGCTGGTCACTAATGCCATTATGGGTTTGATGATGGCTAAGAAGGCTGGCTTGATAGATTACGACATTAAACCTGTGGTGAAGTGGGCTAAAGAAGCGGTAAACAGCGTTCAAGAACAAGTGAAATCCATGGACGTGGATGCCGAAAGTACTTTGACTAACTACCTTGCTGAGAACTATAACAACGTGCTACGTATTAAGAGTACTGAAGATGCCCGTACGGTTGGTAAGAACGACCTAGAGCACCTGATTATTCCCGATGCGACACCACGAGTATCTTTGATTGCACGGTATGAATATGACATCAAGATGCTTTACCTATACCCATTACCACTCAAGGATTGGTGCGTTAAGAAGCAAGTCAACTACGAAGGCTTTATTGACTCTTTAAAACGTGGCAGAACTAAAGCCAAGATTGATAAGAAGCGTATGGGTAAAGGTACTCGTATGAGTCTGCCATCCGCAGATGTGATATGGGTTAACTGTGAAGGGTTCCTAGATGACGACAGAGAAGAAGAAATTGCAGCAGCAGCACAACACAAGGCAGCTCTTGAAGGTGATGAGGGAGGGGCAAGTCTGTCCTGATGGAGTGGTTATTGACATTAACTGGGGTGCTTTTGAGATAGGCACTTCAGTTTTTATACCTGCTGTTAACTTAACAAGATTGAAGAAACAGATGCAAATTATTGCAAAACGTAAGCAAATGAGAATCCAAGGATTTGACAGAATCGAATCTGGAAAATTAGGTATGCGTTTTTGGCGGATTCTGTAATATACTTTCTAGGCAACATTCTCCTGTTGCTAGTTCTCTTAACGTGAGGAACACCCCTTGAACCCCCACTTAACCGTGGGGGTTTTTTTAATCCTCGTACTCAGCCAAGCTAGCTTGTACTTCTTTTAGGCGCTTCTTGTTGTATCTGACACCGTTAATCATCTCTTTAGTAGCACGTTCTTGTGCCTTCATAGAGCGGTTCAAAACATCATTTATGCTAGTTGGGGTGATCTCCAAACCAGGGTGCTTAGCACCTATTTCAAGAAGTTTATCCCTAGCGTCATTCATACCTTCGATGTCACCTTCACGCTTAGCGATGTAATACTTCTGCTTTTGCTTGCTAGCCTGAGTATTAACAATCTTATCAACACCTTTTTCACGGGAGTTGATTTCAAGCTGACGAGTGTAATCGGCAGGGGCAAAGCCAAATGCCTGACCAACTGCGTTATACAGGCTAACTTCACCTGTAATAGGGTCACCACGCAAGGTTTTAGTACCTTCGGTAGCATAGCGGTACGCTTTTAATCCGTTAGCTAAAGCAGACGGTAGGAGGTCCTCAAAAGCTCTATAAGTATTACCTTCATTTAACTTACTGTAACCACGCTGAATACGGTCTGCAACACCTACTACAGGACCGCCTAGAGCTTGTGCCAACTGCTGAGAGAAGGTAGATGCACTACCTTTAGGAGCGTCACGAATAATTAAGTCATTCAGAGTAATACGACCAGCAATAGCTAAGTTGGTTGCGTATTCAACTGGACCTTTATAGAGGAAGTCACCTAAAGCCTTCTGAGTTACTGCATCTAAATCGTCTTCGTCATCATCTGTAAACAAGCTATAGACTAAGGATAAAGCACCAAACATTGGAATACCCTGTGCACCAGCCATCAGTGCAGACATACCAACGATTCCACCCAACTGTCTAAATGCAGCTTGACGAGCTTCTTTAGTCTCCCCTTTAAGGGCTTCCTTGGCAGTTTTAAACATCATGTAGTACATAGAAACACCGTAGCGTTTATACATGAAGAACATCTTACCAAGTGGATTCTGAGCAATACGTGGGGCCGAAGCCGCTGCAATACCACCGTTTGTTAACTCGGTTGTGTAAATTGCAGTCTGAGCCGCTTGAGTTTCTGCTTCTACGCCAGTAATTCCTTGTTTCTTTAGGCGTTCCATTTCAAGATTGTATGTAGCTACCATCGTTACTTCACGATTCATACGTTCGCCGTGGTGGAACATCCATCCAGATATAGCATTGAACTTAGCCATAACACCTGTGCGGGTGTCGCCATTAATGATTTCATACAGCTGGGAACGATTGAACTGTCCTTGCTCATTGCCGATACGAATCAATGTAGCGTAACGTTTACCCATTTCGGAATCAGGTGCGTAGTTTGTAATGGAAGGCATTACACGCATACCAGTAGTTCTACCATCAGCACCGATTACAGGCATGTTGGTCTTTGTTCCGCTGCCAGTAAAGAGTTTAGTTGCATCACCAATAGCACGGGCCACAGATGAGTCAGCGTATTTCCCCTTAAGATATGGAGCTACGATCATTGGCACGTTAGCCATGTTGACGAGGGCAGAGGATAAGTTAAATCCGAGAGTATAGGTAAACGCTGCGGAAGTAAGGATACTTCCAATGTCGTTCTTAGTTGGGCTAAGCACATAACCTAGGTGCTTCTCAAACTCACCCAAATATTCTTTCTCTAAGGCATTATCCCGTGCTGGCTCTGTTTCTGTACCTTTGCCAACTTGCACAGTGCGTTCACGCATAGCATCTACAACACCTGTTAGTTTAGGGTTGTACATCATATTAGCTACTTGGTGAGCTGTATTACGCATCTTACGTTCAAATACGCCGATAGTATCTTCCATGAAACCAGCAGTACCTTTACGCTTTTGGAATGACTGTGCAAATGCAGTCTCAGGTAATGTAGTTAAGAATAGGCGCATCATCTCATCAATAGCTTTTTGGTCAACCTTATTGGTCTCCATAATATTTAGTACGCTATTAACAAATGAACCTGTAGGAGCACGGCGATAGTTAATTTCGGCTACGTTGGCATATGGTTCAATACGGGTAGCACCCATCTTTTGCAACTGTTCTATACGAGTCTTACGCTCGTAATCAGATTTGAATGCCTCAACAGTGTATTGTTGCTGACCAGACTTATCTTTATAGTCCGCAGCTAACCAGTACTGCCCTTCACGACCTAAACCAAAGTATGGCTCAATCATACCTTTCTCAGCCAGTTTAGCTAAAACGCTATCTTTAACGCTTTTCTTGGTAGTTGCATCTAGGTCGGTGTCGTCAATACGAGTAGTAATAGACTTCTTAACTTCTTCATACATCTGCCTATATCCATCACGCATAGTGACGTACAGATCTTTCCAAGGTTGTTTAAGTCCGTTGTATTCCTTAACAAGTTTATCGTAAGCAGCTAACTTCTCAGGGTCCTTCAAATACTCTGAGCGAGCTTTAGTCGGATCGACTTCATTAACGGTGCTTTCATTAACAATACGGTTAAAGGCATCTCGTTGCTCAGGATTAGATCTAATGGCTCGTTTAGCTTCTTCAACTACAGGATCAATCTTACGATTTAAGTCATCTTGATAGCCAGCACGTTCGTTGATTAAGCGGTTGAATTTAGTGCCAAGTCCAGGGAATACTGCATTAGCTATTTCCCCTAAAGCGTGCATAGGTAACATTGCTAGTAAAGACGATTTTGCTATTTCGGCAGCACGTCCAATACCGTTACTAAGAGCAGCCTTTTGAGAATCCGTACCGACAGTAGAACTGCGGATAACATTATCAATACCGTTCATTACGTTACGGGCTGCAGCTATTTGATACTTAGGCTCGGCATTTATCTGCTTATCTAAATACGCATCAAATCTAGCAATAACTTCTGCACGGTCTTTAGCTAACTGCCCACTAGCAGCCTTACCAAAAATCTCTTGTGCTTTTTGGTATCCGTAACCTTTTATGTAGTTACCAATCCTACGCA
>JAUKPQ010028707.1:0-40188 GCA_032273045.1 Chloridella minuta | reverse complement strand
TTGGTGTTCACGAATAAGATAATGATAAAAGAGACATACGATGTATATAGTTCTACATTCGAATTAAAAGAACGATAAACGAAGCAAAATTTAGATTTAAAATATCATTCTTTAACATATACTTTAATTTACAGATTAAACAAAAAAAGGCTGTATATAATATATATACAACCTTATTCCCTTAAATTCTTATATAAATATCAAATATTTCTAATAAAAGAGAAGTACAGTAAAAACTTATCTATGCACCTAAATGTTTTTTTTCTAGTATATCTATATGTTTTTTAGCCAAAGCACACAGCTCATAAGCTTCATATTTAATTAAATTCCCCATATTTGTTTCTAAAGAATCTTTATAATTCTTATCAGAGGAGTGTATCGTAACGCAAACATTATTAGCAACTAACCTAGCTATATCTATTCTTTTTAAATTATTATCTATTGCATAACATATTTTATTTATTATAGCCTCAGATAATCCATACTCATGATCTTCCAACACTTCTGTTATAGTCTTACTGCTGTCTTTTATTTCTATTTCATATAGTTCAGAATCCATACTTTTCCCATGTTTTATAGTACCAATCCAATATAGTTTTAAAATCTTTATCTTTATTCTCCTTGACAGACTCCTCCATATAATGTTCACACTTATTTATTTCATTAGTTAAGTTTCTTATATTATCATTTTTTATTTCTTTCCTTTCAAAAAAATGTCTTCTCTCTTCTAATTTTTCTTTAAGTATAGGTAGTTTCTTATCTACTTCATTCTTTAAAACATCTTCTTTAGATTTGTTTACTAAGAAAGCAGTTAGCCCAGATGCCCTTCCTGCAAACGCTAACAGTTTTTCTGATGCTTCTTTATTATTTATCAGGTTGTCCGCTGTCCTACTATAATGATCTCTTCTGGCCATTATCTTCTATATGTTGATATTAAATCACTTCCGTAATCATCTGGCCTGGTTTCTTCTATAGTAGAGTACTTATTCTCTAAATTAATTGATTCTTTTATGGCTGCCTCATGCTTTACCGGCAAATCTAAATCTATTACTACGGATCTTAGATCGGTGTAATCTTCCATCACAGATATCTGTTTATTAGTAAACACTTCCCCAACACAAAGAAAATAACAATTATAACATAAAAATTCTACATTATCAAGCTTCCAGTTTTTCTTATCCCCATCTCTAAAGTTCATTATCAATGGAGCTTTATAATCTAGTACTCTTTGTTCTTTAAATCCACATCTACAGCACTCTTCTGATATGATACCATGCTGTATCATTTGATGTTTCAATATCTTTACAGATACAAATGTCTTAGGTAACACCCCTTCCATAATATCTATAATAGAAGATCTATCATGCTTTCTCTTTCCAAACTTAGGTATTCCTTTAGCAGACTGATTTTTATGCGCATCATATAGACTTACTCCCTCTGAGTTTCTATATGTCCTGGCGTACTTTCTATATGTAGTAAAAGAAACTCCTAGATATTTAGCAGCTGCTTTATTAGACAATGTCTCTCGCATAGCTCTTTCTATCTCTTGACGTTCTATGTTTAAGTCCTGCCCTCTGTTAGATTTCTGCTTTTTAAATGATTTAATTTCCATAACTATAAATTCTTATTCAAAAGATACCACAAATCATTTGATGTGTTTAAAGGCAGTATAGTTCCATCTTCCTCTACTAAATCTAATACAGATCCATCTGCACAGTATCTATCGTACAGGTAGAAATTAATTAGGTTAACTTGTTTTTTATTGAAGCTATATGAGAGGAAGTCTGTTATTATATCAAAAAATGGTTGGTTATAGTCAGTCATATCCATTTTATAACCTTCTCCTAGCATCACAGATCTTTCTTCTGTAGTTATTATCGTCTCTATTATTCTATTAAATAGAATTCTTTTTTGGTCTTCGCTGTTCTTCTTTAGCTTTCTTAAAGAAGTTTCTTGGCCAATTATCTTATCTATTGCCACTTTTACATTTTGGTCATGGCTATTTTCTGGATCAAAATCTTTTCTCATAACATTAGTTTATCAATAATATCTTTACATTGTTTACACTTCTCATAATCTTCCATCTCTGGATCAGAATAAAATTCTATAGCTTTTTTTAAAGCTCCTACCCATTTATCCTTACTCAAAGATATGGAATTATTTTCAGTTAGTTTAAATATGTCTGCCTGTTCTTTATTTTTTGAAACACTAAAACTAATAGCTTCTATAAGATTATCAAATACTATTTGTTGTGTTTCTGGCATCTCTGATATCTGATCGTACTCAGAAAAGTCTCTTACCGAGTAGCTAAGGAAGGGTACCACTCTTTTCTTCTTCACTTCTTTCTTTCCTTTCTGATTCATATTCATGGTTTTAAAATATGTTAATTGCCTCCTTTATTGTTGATAGTATAGAATCTTCTTTTGGTTTTTCTACAAATGATTCATTTAACTCAGTAGCTTTTTTAAAGTTTGATATACAAAATATAGTGTCCATTAATTTATCTGCTATAGGATTAAAATCTTTAGGAGCATTTAAAAAATATTTAACTTTATATGTACCAATTATTTCCCACTTTTCAATTCTATCTTCTCTAAAGAATCTCCAACCAGGTAATGGATTTGGGTTTATTTCTTTTTCTCCACTAACTGATTTTCCAGATCCTACCCAAGCTCTAAGATATTTAACTCCCTTTCTAGATCCATAACATACGGGCTGAACTTCAGTTCTCCACCCAGGGGATTCCTCTTTGTCTCCTTTATAATAAAATCTTCCTACTCTTTTATTAACAATAGCTTCACAAAAATCCTTTCCCTTTTCTCCTAAATTTATTTTAGATACTTTAAGATCTTTACCTCCAAAACCTCCGACTGGTGTGGGCTCTGGTTGTACTTTCTTTTTGCCACCTCCTGGTGCTTTCTTTTCTTTTTCTTTCTTTGCAAACTTAGCATCAACAGTACTAAGTACGTTCCAGTTAACAATTTTTTTCTGGGTGTATCTTTTAATTGGTGGTTTACTGGTTGATCCTTCTATTTCATAGGCCACCATTACTTTATCATCGCCTTCTCCTTCAATACGAATAGGCTCTACCTTTCTCCAACCTTTTTTGGAATCCTTGTCTCCTTGATAGTATATAGACACCTGCTTGCCAGAAGCCAGCATCTTCTGTGCTGTGGCATCATCCATAGGAGCTTCTAATATTAAATTAAGTAAGTTTCTCACGTATATAAATATCTATAGCAAAGATAGTTATTATACATTATATATCAAATCTTTATAAAAATGATAGTGGCATACTCCCAGCTTCTCAAAGTATATATTTTTGTGGGAAGGATCTCCTATTTTATTTAATTCAACCATATCGAGGAGATCCTCGAATTGGTCTTTAACTAAACAATACTTTTTCATATCCTTAGTAGTTCTTCCTAGATGTGTCTCACAATCAAACTTAAGATTGAATGGAACTTCCCAAGGCTTTATAGACGGGTTCCGTGTCTTAACTTCCTGATAAATAGTAATTTTAGTGTCGATATCATTGCCGTAAATAGTATCAATACCAGTGATATTGAGAATAAAAAAAGGAGTTTGAGGAGTGTAGTAACCTGAGTCAAATGTTTCATAAATCTTATGTAGGTTCTTTTTTCCACCTGCTTTCTGTATTGATTCGTAGCTAAATCCCGGAAGGTAGTAAAACTCAGCCTCTTCTACTTCTAAGTCTAGTAGATCGGTAGTAGTTATAACATCATCCATTGACTTCCATAAATATTGAACTTCAGGCAGTTCTCTCTTTATATACTTTAATATAGTCTCTTCCAAGTCTATAGTACCGAACATATGACCTCTATTTACAGTAGAGTTCAGTATAACGCAATTAGGGACCAATCTACGCCATGTATTGTGATATTGGTTGATTGTATGCATTGAAGTGTCATCCAAGCTATTTGTGGAGATAATGACGTGTGAGAATTGTTTTATAAACTCTCCGTTGTACTGGAAGAAAAAATTTAACTTATCAAAACTCTCTTCAGTAATAGTTGCTATGGTTGCGTAGCAAGACTTATTTACTATTGATTGTAACTTCATTCTTAATGAATTGTGGATATTGAAACATTAAAGATCTTAGGGGTTCTGGATAATTTATAATATCTACAAATTTGTATGATATCCCATCTCTTTTAAATATATCCTCTCCATTATCAATAGCATTTAATATATTCTCTTCAGATATTATATCAGGTCTATTAAATTCAGTGTGTGCAAAAGATTCTATTTTTGTTTTTATTTTATCAATCCCTCCCAAATATGAAAAATGCCATCCTGAGTTTGGTAGTCTAGGAAAGTTATTCCTGTTATTTCTTATATGTTGAGGTCCTTTTATTTTAAAATAATCTGATGAACATACTACCGTACCGTTCCATAATCTGTCGTATCCTTCCATTTGACAATTCATATAATAATAATGAAACAACATTGACATGGATATAACACTATTATTATTAACTACGATATCGTTTTGAGTTATAGCTGATATGGCTCTAGGATCTGGTATCTCATCTAAATCACCAACTAGAACTAAATCATCTTCTCCCATTAATTCTCCTGCATATAATAGAGATTCTCTCTGTTCGTTTTCTAGTATCCAAGATCCGTTAGTGGGAGTATATGTGTTTACTTTATCAAAGTTTAGATTTTCTATAGATTGATCTATTGGTAGATATAATATTTTATCTTCCCATTGACTGTATCTTAGTTTGTTTTCTTGGTAATTATAAGCTTTTATTTTACCGCTATGTGTATAATTTGACTCACATATAACAAACTTATCCACAACTCCATCTAATAATTTTAATCTAAGCTCTAATAAATCCAGCTCATTAAAAAATGTAAAACAATCAAAAACCATATATTCTATTTAAACTTTAATTTAGTTTGTTTTTGTATATAAGATAATGGAACTTCTCTAGCCTTTAATCCTAAATTAATGGATGGAGAATTTTCAAAATGATATGCTACCCATTGTTTAGTCTTTACTATATAAATAACTTTCCAACAATCTGTAGGAACAGTTACTCTACCTATTTTCTTTTTAACTCCCCAGGATCCACACCACACTTTAACTGAATCTTGTACTAATGCTATGTTTCTTGTAAACTCTTCTAGATCTTTCCAATCTCCTCTATTAATTGATGGATCTTGTGGAGTCATGTTAGAAAAGAAAAAAGATTCTCTCATGGCTGTGGAATCACATCCACCATCAGCGGCAGGAAAATTATGGCCTCTATCATATCCAGACTTAACATAATCTGCTTCTATATTAGTTTGTTTATACAACAAAGGATCAGGTACAAATCTATTTGATCTAGGATATTTAGTTAAACAGCTAAGAGATTTTTTAGTTACCACCCAACGAACTGCAACAGGATATTTAAGAACTGTATCAAAAATTGTTTGATACTGCTTATGTTTTATTGTTACTGTGTGTTGTGCAAAGCTTGTTATAGATATTAATATACCTATAAACAAAATACTTAACTGCTTCATAGTCATTTATCTATAAATATATGACTACCTATCTATTCTATAATGAGTAAACAATCCTTCTCTATGACCAACTGTAAAATCTTGTTCTTGCCACCACCCATCTATTTTTCCTTCTAGGTCGTTTCCTTCTCCAGAAAATGGAGATATATTTTTAATATAAAATTCTTTATTGTATATGCAAGGATTGTTAGTATGGTTAGCATACTTTGATTTAGCATAATAAATACCGGTTTCTTGATCTTTGGTTATATATTCCGGGAAATCTATGTCAGGGTTTTCTCTCCAATGTAAACATTCAAACAAATGTTTTGGGCTGTCCATTTCACGATTCGCAAATTGCAAAGTGTATAATGGATCTCCTGGAGCTCTTCTGCTTCTAAACTTAACTACATCTGCTTTTTTTTCTTCTATTGTACTCAATCCTCTATATAGTTCACCAAAAACAATCGGGAAGAACTCAGGCAAAATAATCCAATCATTCTCTAAAAGAAGTATATTATCCGTCTCCGCTGCATGTGCTAGAGTACTTAGACCCTTTCCTATACCTACATTGGTAGGACTAATTATTATATCTGTATTATATTCGGATGCTATTTTATAATCAACTTCGGTACCTTCCTGTGCAAAGATACAAACATCGTTTACAATGTCTAGTATCCCAGATCTTTTATAACTTTCCAAAGTGTTTTTTAAAGTAGTATGTGCATTCCATGTAAGGATGCCTATAGATAGATTAAATTTTTTCATGTGTTATTTTCTAGTTACTTCAAAAATAATATCATCGTATCTGTTTTTATTACTTCTTAAATCAAATACTTTGTAATCACTTACTATTGACTTATCTAAACTATTTTTTAATGAGTCTACCCAATCTATGCTTTGCAAATCTTCTATTATAAGTTTTCCTCCTGGTTTTATCTTATATATCCATTTAGTAGCAGATATTATTTGAGATGATAAAGTATGTGGGCCATCGTCTATAATATAATCAAAGTACCCATCAGTAAACTTATTTATGAACGCATCTGTATATGCATCGTCTATTATTAATCTATCATATATACGAGCACATTCATATAAATCTTCGTTGTCCACTCCCACTATCTCAGAGTTTGTAAACCAAGATTTCCATAAAACTAAAGAAGGACCTCTATGAACTCCTATCTCCATAAGTTTTATTTTTTCATCTTTCTTACCTAAAAACTCTTTAGAGTAATATCCTGATATATAATCATGGGTTGATCCTTTATCACTCCTGGCTCCTTGTTTAACGTATAGTTCTTCTAGTGTCATTATAAAATGATTTTATTAAAATCTTCTGCACTTATCAAATTTAATAATATATCCTTATTTTCAAAAAAATAACTCCACGAAGATAGTGCTTTTTTATAGTCTTCTAAACTATTTTGGTTATCCCCTTTAAAATCTTTTAATATAACTCCACACCCACAATCTGTATCTACGGTGAAGAAGCTATGAATATTTTTAGATCTAAATCTAAGCGCTGATTTATAAACATCTCCATGCCAAATAGGACTTACTCTGGGTACTAATGTGTATACTTCTTGTTCGGGATTACAGTCATGCATTACAATAACTCCATTGTCTCTAAGATGTAATAGTGCATTTTCTATATCAACATCTACTTGATAGGAGTGATGTAATCCGTCTATGAATATTATATCATACTTGGTATCAGTTCCTTTAATACTTTTAAAAAAATCATCAGATGTCATTGGGTGCGTAACTTCTGCAGCTATGTGTCCTTCGGATCCTGGATCTACTCCGGTCTTATTTTCCACTACTACTTCTCTCATACACTGTCCGGTATAAACTCCTATTTCTAGATAATCTTTATAACCTCTTTCTTTTATAAACCTATTTATAATTTCGTATCTTTTCATACTTTATACTTTGTATTGTAAATTTCTACGTCTCTATTTTTTATCTCATCAAATACTGGATTGTTTGAAGTTGTACTCATTCTAGTCTCTATAGGAAAAACCATTAAATAGTTTAGTCTTCCTGCTATTCTATTTTGGTGATATAGATAATCATCTCCGCACCATATTTTCATATCTTCAGGTATAGGAGTATAATGGTTTTTATGCATTATCATGAATATTCCAAACCCCCAAGTTCTTTCTGGGATATCTACTAATTTAAATTCATTTATTGAAAATCTTAATGGAGTTTCTACTTCTTTTATAGACGGATGACAAGCTCCTATAACTCCCATACTTTCTATACTAGCTTGAGATATACTTGTAAACATATATTCTGGTATTGTTATATCATCATTTATTATACCTATGTAATCTTCTTTGGCTATAGATACTCCTAAATTCCAAGCAGGATTAACATATATGTTCTTATTTTGGGAATATATTTTTAATTTATTACTATATAGTATTTTTGTATACTCACCAATACTTTCTGTATTGTCTATTAATATTATTTCAGATACAGCAGGATCTTCGTATAAATTTGCTAATAGATTATTTGTAATATCTATACATTTAAACATAGTAGGTATTATAACTGAGAATGTTCTTTTCATTACTAATATTCTTTAAACTTCCTTAAAATAAAATCTGCTCTTTGTATTTGAGTATGGTTACTCATAACTTTATTATGTCCATTCAAAGATATACGTTCTCTATCTAATTTACCTTCTTCGCTAAGATAATAATTTATTTTAGATATGCAATCACCTAAACTATCATAATAAACTATATCTTCATTTTCTGTAAATAATTCATCTATATTACTATGTATAGGGAGCCTATCTGTTATAACTAATTTTCCACAAGCCATTCCTTCAAATAATCTCCTAGTAATTTCATTCCATCTACTTTGTTGGAATACTATTAGACCACTATTTAAAAAGTCTCCATATTCCATACCGGACAAACCATTTCTATTTATAAACTTATCAGGCATTATCTGGCTAAGATAATCCATTAAGTTTGATCCTCCAGGACCTCTAGTAGATCTTACTAAAGGTAGTTCGTCAAAAGGTGTGAATGATGAATACGGTTTGTGTATATTGCTATCTGCAAAATGTGTCCACCACTTTGCGTTTATATTTCTTTTTTTGTACTCCAGATATGAGTTGTAGGCTGGGGTTAATGTTAGATGAAACTTAATCGCTTTACCAGAATTCCTCTCAAAATTTTGTGGATCATCTCCAGACTCCATTACCCAGAAAGATCCAGGTATGTTTTTTTTATCTAGTAAGGGGGAGTCAAATCTACCCCAATCCATGTACATAACTATGTCTGGATTGAACTCTTTTGATTTACTATCATCAATAAGCTTCTGTATGTTTGTATCAATGTAGTTATCGTATATGTCAAATAAAGAATATATTTTTGTCTCCCATCCTATTCTTTTAAATTCTTCAACTATACTCAGTGGAGTATTCCATATGTCTGTAGGCCTGTGGGCAAATATAAAAGCTATTTTAAAATCAAACATAAAGTAAACTTTTAAATTTTTCCATTACTATTTCTGGTTTGAATTGATTTACCAAAGGTTTAACATTGTATTCTTTCTTTTCAAAAGAAGTTAGTATAGCGTACAATTCATTTCCATTGCTATAATAAAAACCTTTGTCGCCAAGAAGTTGTATATGATTTCTATCCCTGCACTGTATGCTAGTAACTACAGGTTTGTTTTGATGTAAAAATTCTGCTATTGCTAATCCAAAAGATTCTCCATCAGTTCTACCATGTATCATAGCATCACATGTATTAATAAATGCAGTCTTTGTATTCATATCCGTATTAGCTTCTGAGTACATTACATTGGGATGTTGGTAGTTAAATTGCTTTGTATTCATTAGCAAAAACTTAATTCCTTTGTCAGCAGCAGCTTTAATAACTTCTCCTAAATATGGAATATCAAATTGATCAAATCCTCCGTATCTTCCAAATACAATATCATTATGCGATGCTCCAATGAACTCTCTGAAGTCTTCCCTTACATCTGGCAAAGATACAATATGTGGAAGATAGTCTACATTATGTTTTTTACCTAACCACTCGCTTACTGCTACATATTCATCTCCGTGTTTGTCAGAAGCATTAAATACTGCGTGTACAATGTTTTTAATTCCAGGGAATAGCATGCCATCATTAAACCCTGCTTTTATAAAATAAGCAGCATCTATTCTATAAGAAGAGGATAGTCCTAACTCTCCAAAAGTATTATACAATATAACTCTATCTCCAAATCTACTTTTAAACTTATCTAAAGAAGACATATCGGAATTAGCAGGAGCTGCTATATAGGATATATTACTTAGTATAGTTTCATTATAATGTGCGTAATCATATAAGGCCACTTCAGTTCCTCTTACCCCTAATTGGTTTGAGTGAAATATTATGTTCATATAGTACTATAAAAATTATTTTGAGACTCCTGTCTCCTAATATCTTTGATATGCAGTATGCAATAATCTTCTGTTTCGAACGGAAGTATAGCATGTGTAGTATGTCCTACTAATTTTTCATGAACTTTATTCTCCCATAATATATCTGGAATGTTTTTAACAATCCTAGTTTGTGGATCAGGGTAATTAATATATCCTTTATCATTTACTTGCCACCCCCATTTCTGAATATGGTCAGGTGTTATTCCAGGCACTACATTAATTCTTGGTACTAAAAACATTTCTACGCTTATGTTATTTAGTATAATTTCCTTTAGAGTCAGCAAAAGATTCTCATGTAAATTTTCATCAGCGTCTATAAAGAATATGTAATCTTTTGTACATTTAGATTTAGCAAAATTTTTATGTGATGCAAAATCATTATTCAATGAATTAAAGTATAAATTAACTCTGCCTCTATACTCCTCCAATATGTCTACTGTAGATTCATCTGTAGAAAAATCATCCACTATCACAATTTCATCTTCTGGTTGTAGATGTTTAAGTAGTCTATCTAGAAGAGGTCTTATATACATAGCCCCTTCATTATGTGTTGTTATGCAATATGATATTGGTACCATAAACTTTATTTATATTTTTTTGTATATATTAGATAACTGACTTTCCACAATATCTCTTATGCTACTATGTTTATCTCCGTCTTCAATAATACAAAGACAATCTTCCCTGGGCAATGTATTTTCTAGAGGTCTATATATTTCATACCCTAATTCTTTTAGAAAAGATAAAACTCCCTCTTCTACTTCATTATCTGTATAATTTTCTAACATTATCCAAGGTTTACATCTTTTCAAAGTATTTACCATACCTTTAAAAGCTTGGGTTTCAAATCCTTGTACATCCATTTTTATTACATCTATATCTATATTTAAAGAATCAAATGTTATTAATTTAACTTCCTCTTCTCCATCTAAAGTTTTTGAAATACTTCTACCCCCATAATTTTTAGTACCATCTTTTTCATCAAAATTACTTATAGGAGACATTCTCATTGTTACTTCTTCATCTCCTAACCCTAATCTGTAATGTTCTACCTTACCAGATAGATCGCTAAAAAGAATATTTGTTGATAATATATTATATATTATTGGTTGGGGTTCAAACGCATATACTTTTTTACAAGACCTAGCCATATTAACAGTGTGAAACCCTATGTTAGCTCCGGCATCCAGGACAACATCAGTTTCTTTTAAAAAAGTTTTATACAATCCGTATACATGTATTTCCCAAAAACCATGATGATCTATATACCTTCCTATTAAATCATTAAGTATTACTATATATGATCCAAATCCTTTATCTTTTGTTTGTATTATATTTAGCATACTATTAAATTAAGCCGGCTGATTCTAAAGCCCTTGAGAAATATTCTTGATCAAAATGTAAAACTTGTTTCATATTTGTTTTATACATGTGGTATGATCCGTCTGGCTTTTTAAATCTTTCTTTTTCGCTTTCTTCTACTGGTATGTGTGGAGCAAAAGCCCACTTCCAATCTTCTTTAGAAGTTCCGTCTGCAAATACTATCCCCACTCCTTCTTTTGTTATAGTTGATGGGTACCAAACAAAACCATCATTATCTACATGTTTAATGTCTCTGTACAAATTAGGGATCATAGATTCATATGACAATACTGTTTCTGTGTTAGTTAGTAATAAAGTATTAGTAGTAAATCCACACTGTAAGCAATCCCAGCTTATTACTCCATCATTATGTCGTTCGTAACATAATGGGCTTCCACATTTTCTACATGTTGTTAATTGATCTTGCATATTAATCGTTTAGTTGTTGTTTTTCTTTTTTAATATCTGCAGTAGTATTAGTGTAGTATCCAAATCCTTCAGGATAATTAGTGTGGTGCCAGCGACCCATTTGATCACTCCATACAAAAGTACTTGCCGTTGTTCCACTGCCACTAACTGAAAATGAACTTCCTGATCCTGATATTGATATTGTACCGGCTAGTGGTGTGATTGGACTTCTATTAAACCAATCTTTATAATCTTCTATCTCTACATCAATACCAGGATTGTCATCATAATCCTGTACTTCATTCAATACTTCTTTTATCCTATCCCACTGCTTTGGTGTGGCAGTGTATTCATTGCAAGCTTCTGTAAATCCTCTTAACCAAATTATAAATTCATAACTTGACATATTATAATGATTTAAGTTTAGGTAATTTTATCATTTGAGGTACACTCATTTTAGGAACATTTTTTTCAAGTATATTAGATAATTTTTCTACCATACTATCATAACTAAATTGAGTTCTTGATAAATGCCCTTGCCTCTTTGAGTTGTCTAAATACTTATTATAGTTTTCATATACAGATTTTAAAGTATCCTCTACTGATTTAAAATCAGCTTTAAACCAGCTAGCTTCTTTTATCAAGAATTGATTAACTGCTGATGGATGTAGCTCTTCTATTTTTCCTTGTACAAAGACATTAAACTCTTCATTTAAAAAATCAACATGTCCGCTAAATGGAGAAGCTATTATTGGTTTACTAGATGCTGCAGAAAACTCTAAATAAGGTCTTCCAAATCCTTCGTTACCTACCAAAGCAAATGCTTTTACTTTTTCGTGATTGTATAGATTATTCATCTCTTCTTCTGTCAATTCTCCGTAAAGTAGATATATATTTGGCATATCCCCACCAACAGTTTTTCTTATAGCATCTATACTATCTAAAATAGATTCTTCTTCTATAATACTAAACCCTGCCAAACTTGTTTTAAGAATAAGCGCAGGTCGTTTTTTCTTATCTTTAAAAGCATTTAAAAATGATTTTATAAGAGTTGTTAATTGTTTTCTATCTTCTCCTATTTCACCTGTAAGCCAGTGTCCTACTGATAAGAAACAAAACTCCTCTTTTATCTCAGATAAATCAAAATTAGACTTTTCTAATCTTTTATACTTGTTTGTATCAACTCCTTCAAAAAGAACTTCAATAGGTTTATCTAGTTTAATAGTTTCTTTTCTCTGCTTTGTATTTTGATCTATTTTATCAAAACTAGTTTTTTCAGCTATTTCTTTTACAAAATTAGAAGATACAATGTTTATATTCATTCTATTTAACCCTTCTAATAACTCAGCAGGTAGTATTGTAGTTTCTACTAAAGCTGATACTCCTATATTAAATTTTCCTATTGGCTGAAACTCATTAGCAACAGTAATTTGAAACCATATATCTGGTTGACTTTCTAACTGAGCTACTACCCTATTTATTAAATCAAGGTCTTCTGATACATTTGAATTAAGTGCTCCGTATGGGCACTCTCCCCATCTTTGAGATAGTATTTTAATATCCCACTCTTCTCCTTTAGCTTTTATTAAAGCTTTAACAAAATCACGACTACGTGATCCATAACCAGAAATAATATCTATTGGGCAAGAAATAACACATGTAAGTTTATTCATAACAATTGATTACAAAGATATATAATTTTTTAAAGTTTTCAAGGGTCTTTCTTCTATTTTTTTAATATGAAACCTTTCTCTAGGTTTCCAAGTTGCTAGTGTGTGATGTATAGCAGCTGTAAAGTTTTCACTCATAGCTCTAGCACTCATCATAGACTCAGAAGAAGTTACCCAGTCTCTTGCCACCAATCCTTTCCTGTCTCTTTCCTCTACTCCCATATTATACAAATCCATAATAGCTTTTGACGCATCTCTAAAGTCTACTCTATCATCTGATATATAAGGTGTTGGAGGAGATCCTTGTATGCTTATTCCAGCAGGGAATACTGGTATAGCCCACTCTCCGCATTTTTTATACCTTCCTAAGTGGTTAGTACAGAAAGATTCATCAAATTCAATCCAATTACCTTTTTCATCTTCGAATCTCATTTGATCTTGCATCCCCCCAGTTACATTTGCAATAATCATTTTACCACACATCATAGACTCAGTAAGAGATAATCCCCATCCTTCATTAGAAGATAGTAGTATAGTAGCATCAGATGAATTATATAAGAAGTTCATATATTCAACCCCTTCTCCAGGATTAGAAAATATTACTTGTTCTCTTCTATTTCCCATAAATAAATCAATAACTACTGGTAAATCTGTACCGTTATCATCTATTTTATGTGTATGTAGAACTAAACAACATTTATCCGCTTTCTCTGAGGGAAGTTGATCTAAAAAATGTCTGAATGCGAGTATGGTATCTGGGATAGACTTCCTTCTTATATTTCTGCTATTAAATAATAAAACAAAATCATAAGGCTTATCCTTAAGAAGATTGTTTTTAAAAGCTTTCATTTTAGAATACAGATCATGTCCCTCTCTTATAGGGTAAAAATTATTTTCATTAATACCATGAGGGAAATATTTAATAGTTTTGTCTTTAGCATAATCTCCCAATACTATTTCATTAAGAATCTTAGTTTGTTTTGATATAGATAAAAGTGTATCACATGATCTATAATAACTTTTATTATATAAAGGAGCAGGTTCACAGTCCCAAATATTAATATAAACCATTGGTATAGTTTTTCTAATCTCTTGTTCTATTCTAAATAGCCATTCGTAATATCTAGGATCAGTTATGAATACAAGCAAATCAGGTTTTTCTATACTGATCAATTGTCTTATTAAATCTTGTGTACCATATCCATTAGTAGGATATAAGATAACTGATGAGTCTTCTACTCCTGATACTTCATTTGTAGATTGTGATAAATCCAGTCTTTTGTTTTTATCTGGATGATCCATGGCTCCTCCTATACAAGCATAATTAAAGGTGTGTGCTGTACCTAGTATTAACTCTCTAGAAATTGTTGCAATACCTGAAAAAAACCTAATATCATCCCCTATGAACAGGATTTTTTTCCTGTCTTCTTTTTTAATGTAACCTGCTTTCATTGTTTGTTTTTATTTTTATAAACTACCGCTAGTTGCTAAGTTGTTGTAAGTCAACATTTTAACTTGAAAATCTGGATCAGTAAGGTATAAATGGATAGTCCTATTTACAAATTTTTGTAATGATAATCCTGTCCTTGCACTTTCTATCTTAAAATTTTCAGATAGGTCTTTGTGTATTTTAACACTCGTTAATTTTAATTTATCTTTCATATATTATATATTGTGTTCAATAATAAATATATAAAAATTATATAAAAGTAAGATTTAAAGCATATTTTTTTTATCACAAATATCTTCTCTGTCTTTAT
The DNA here is from genome assembly GCA_032273045.1 of Chloridella minuta. NCBI lineage: Eukaryota > Xanthophyceae > Mischococcales > Pleurochloridaceae > Chloridella > Chloridella minuta. Next base: position 25,009 of record JAUKPQ010028707.1, on the reverse strand, counting down.
ATGGACAGAACCTACAATTACTGGCAGTAGCCTTCTTGGTATAAACCTGTTCTTTAAATGTACCGTCTGAGTTAAAACATTCATTTATAAAGTTAGTAAGCCTTTGTACTGCTTGGTGAACCCTGGCTTTACCGTTAGCAGGCTCATGTATTTGAATTCTTGATTGAGGAAAATCAGCATTTTCATATAGTTTTCTTTTTAGTATCCTAAATCTAGGAACTATCTTTTCAGGCTCAACTCCAAACTGCTTAGAAAAATAATTCTTATACAACAGAATTTGAGATTGTTTTATCTCATCTTTCTTCTCGTAATCTCTCCACCCTTTACCAGATGTCTTAAAATCTTCAATATAGATGGTTCCTTCCACTTTATCCTTGTATATCATATCTACATATCCCTGGAAGAGAAACGTGTCAGATGAGTCTTTAACCTCTATTAGAATAGGTATCTCCATACCTAGCAATTCATAATCTCTTGTGGAATAGTTTACAGATCTTTTCTTCCTAAAGTAATTAAGAATTTCTACTCCATCTTGATAGAACTCAGCCATTTCTTGTTTAGTAGAAAAATGTTCGCCCCCATTATTAGTAAGCTCTTTAATATACTCTTCCTTAAATCTCTTCTCAAATAAAGCTATCATATCAAAAGCATCAGATGCTTTAACTGATTCTTTAAATAGTATAGTCAAGTATGTTTGAATAGCTTCATGTATTGCTGTACCAAACACAGTGTTAATGCTTGCTGAGAACAGTCTATTGTTTTTGGCATACGTTTGATACCATCTGTACGGACAACTTTCATAAACAGAATATTGAGAGAAGGATATTTGTTTTTGTCCTTCTCTCTTTTCTATTCTTATTTTTGAAGCTATACTTTCGGATAACCCAAGTGCTTCTTTCATTAAAGTTTCGATATTAAATTTTCTATGTCCTCTGTAGCTTCAGTAATCTGTGTCATTAAATAATTTAACTTAGATTGATTTTCATCACTCATTAAATCATCTTGACTATTCAACAGTTCTATTTGAAGATTATAATCTTCTAGTTTTTTACTGTGCTCTTCTATCTTTTCAAAAACTTCTTCTTGTGTCATATACTTAGATAATAGGGTAAGTATTATCAACTTCTTCATCTCCTTCTAAACCGTTTGGTAAGAAGTCTTTGTTTACATGTTGACATTTAACACAATAGAATGTTGGTACCGGTATAACCTGATCTTTGTCACTAGCAGATGCTACAAGAAATTTAGATACTTTTCTTAATAACAATCCTTCTGTGAATATTTTACCTGAACAATTTTCACAAACTACTCCTGTTGTTTGATCAAATCTTACATTTGCTAACGGATTTTGTTGTTGCATATTTTATTTTTATTGCATGAATTGACTATAATCTATATCTTCTTTCTTTTCATCTCCAGTGAAATATACTGCTGACTCTGTAGTTAATATGGTACCGGCTACGCTGGCAGCATTCTCAATAGCAGTCCTAGTTACTTTAGTAGGATCTAAAATACCTGCTGCAAAGAAATCTTGAATCTCTCCAGTCTTAGCATTATATCCATACCAAATTGAATTATCTTCATCTTGAGAATAACTTTTCACGCTACTTAGAATCTCATATGCATTCTCTATGCCTGCATTAATTAGTATGGTCATAAAAGGTGCATATAAAGCTTTAGTAACAATCCTTACACCTAGTTCTTGATCATCATTATCACAATCCAATACGGCCTCTTTAAGCAAGTCTATACAATTAATTAAGGCCATACCACCACCAGGAACGATACCTTGATCTAAGGCAGCTTTTGTTGCGTGTAATGCGTCATCTACTCTGTCTTTCTTTTCTTTCATTTCAATCTCACTCATACCACCAACATTGATAATAGCAACACCTCCAGTAAGTTTTGATAGTCTTTCTTGAAGTTTTTCAATTTCAAAGTTAGACTTGGCAATCTCAATCTGAGTTTTGATATCCTTTAGTCTTTGTTCTATCTTTTCTACTGATCCTTTGCCGTCAATGATAGTAGTATCTTTAGATGATACATTTACCATACGAGCTTTTCCAAACAATGGTTTAAACTCATCAGGCTTCATCTTTTCAATCTTATTACCTTTGGTAGGAGATACAACAGTGCCACCAGTAAGAGTTGCAATATCTTCTAGAATTGCTGTCCTACGATCTCCAAAATCAGGAGCTTTAACTGCGCATACTTTAATTGTAGCATTTGCTTTATTTACAACTAAGATAGCCAAAGCTTCATGTTCAATATCTTCAGCAACAATAAGCAATGGAAGACTTTCAGCATGGGCTGCCTGTAGTAAAGGTAATACCTGTGCGGTGCTAGTTAGTCTGCCATCGTACAAGAAAATCAAAGGCTTATCAAAGATAGCCTGCATAGTTGCGTTATCTGTTACAAAGTATGGAGATTTAAAACCTCTATCAAACATCATACCTTCCACTACTTCCAGGGAAGTTTCACCAGATTTTGATTCTTCAATAGCTACTACACCGTCAGTACCTACTTTATCCAAAGCAGTTGCAATCAATGTACCAATTTCAGTATCATTGTTAGCAGAGATAGTTGCTACTTGTTTGATCTGATCTTCTGAGGAGATATCCTTAGAAATAGATTTTAAACCGGCTACAACGGTTGCTACTGCTTTATCAATACCTTTTTTTACTTCTACTGCATTAGATCCTTGTGTAATAGCTTTAATACCTTCATTGACCATTACTGATGCTAATAATGTAGATGTGGTGGTGCCATCACCAGCTTTATCTGCTGATCTTACTGATACACTTTTAATCATCTGTGCTCCGATATCCTCAATAGGATCTTCAAGCTTAGTAAATGATTGTGCTACTGTAACACCATCTTTTGTAATCTTAATAGTACCATCAGCACCTCTAATGATTACATTCCTGCCTGCAGGACCTAGTGTAGATGATACACTTGCATTAATTTTGTTTACTCCGTCTAAGAGTTTTTTCTTAAGGTCTGTTCCAAATTCCGTCTTTATCATTTTGTTTTTGTTTGTATTTTACATAATATACTGTCTTCAGTTATAAATTGTAAGACGTTATCATATTCCTTATTTAATATAAATCTTCTAAATCCTTCTGTATTATGGTTCTTAATATAAAACTTCTTTCTACCGTTTGGAAAAGTACACTTGAAATCTCCATCAGGGTAAAGATTATCTGCATCAGCATACAGAGTGTTATCTTTCTTAACCCATACAAATTGTGTTATAGAATATACTACATCCATTAGTCTCTAATAATTGAAAGAACTTCTACTTCTCTACATACATAATACTCTTCTCTGTCTACTAATATCTGAGTTACTACCGCTTTTGGTACAATAACTGTATCTCCTACTTTTACAGACATAGGATAATAACCACCAGTACTTGGGTCATACATACCACCTCCTACACTAATAACTTCAAAGTAGTTAGACTTTTCTGCTCCCATATCTGGTACTATAATACCTCCTACTGTCTGATCTTGTGAATCGATCTTTTTAAGAATGACTTTGTCATGTAACGCTAATACTGTACTCATTGTTTTGTTTTTTTTATTTATTAGTGGCCTTCCTTCAAGTTTCGTGCCAAAGATGGTATTGCTACCAGATCTAAAGATAATTTAGTAGTATTCTCCATTTTATCTTGTACTATTTTGCAAGCTTCTTCAGCCATAGTCTCATCAACTTCCATAACTAATTGGTCATGTATTTGTGCTACTACTTGACCTTTTATTCCTTTTTGTTTAAATTCTCTGTTTATTTCAATAGCAGCACGGTTTACTATAGATGCCGCCAAACTTTGTATCTGGAAGTTCATACTATTGTTAAGACCGTTCTTATAATCCCTTGACATATTCATAACCATTTCTTTTCCCAGCTGTCCTTCTAATCTATTTTGAAAATCCCATTCCAATAAAGAGTCTCCAAACTTCTGGTGAAGATACGAAACTTTTGGCAAATGACGAACTCTTCCTACTTGTGTTTTTACATACCCTTCTTTCTTTACAAACACTTTTGAATCTACCATCCACTTTTTCAAATTAGGAAATCCATTAAGATATCCATCTACTAATTTCTGGGCCTCTTTAGTACTAAGATCAATACTTTTCCCTAAAGCATATGCAGACATTCCATAAGGTATACCAAGAGAATAAGCTTTAGCTTTTTGTCTTACATTGTTTGCTAGCTTCTTCAAATAGTTAGGAGCTTTTTTGTCTGGTGAATACTGATCTAACTTCTCTGTTTTTATTGCTATAGTAGAATAAAAATCCCATCCATTACGAAAGATATCTTTTAAACCTTCATCATCAGCTACGTGAGAGAATACTTTAGGTTCAAGTGATTCATAGTCGCAGTCTACAAATACATTTCCAGGTTTAGCTACAAAAAAAGCCCTAATCATATTATTGTATTTCAATACTATAGGATCCTCTTCCCCTTCTTCTTTTGGTCTTGGTAATTGTTGTGCATCAGATCCATACCTACCAGATACAGTAGCGTGTTGTTTGTAATAAAAGTAATACATTCCATCTTCTTCCTTATCTAAAAATCTATCCATGTAGGTAGATTTAATCTTAAGAAGTTTATTATAGACTCTAAGATTCTTAGCCCACTCGTATTTATCAGCAATAGATTGTATAAAATCATCATCAAACTTATCTTTACCTTTATCTGTAGCAGATATTGGTTCCATTCCCAAAGCAGTAAATGCAATGCTACCTAAATGATCTTTAGATTGAATATTAAAAAAATAACCGTCTTGACTATCCTTCCATAGTTTCATACTAACTTTAACAGCCATCTCAGGATCTAATACATCCATATTTCCGGACATCAAAAACTCTTTTATAGAACCTTCTTCCAACGTCTTAATAGTAGCAGCAGTCATTGTATACTTACCAGTCTTTTCAGATTTAGGTAGAGTTAATCCTGATTCTGTTATTAATTGCTGGGCGTAGCTTCCTTTATGAGTAGGAGGATACTTATCTAAAGCTTTGTCTATTACCCAATCTTTTACTTTAGGATCTCTTAATAAAGTTTTAATAACAAGACCTTTATATTCTTCAAGATCTTTTATAATCTCTTCTCTTGATTGTTTTATGAGATCCATGTCAAGCATCATACCATTACTTTCCATTGGAATAGTAACTTCCCTATATAAAGGCATCACCTCATCTTCAAAAAAGAACTTCTCTAAATTCTCCTTCTTAAGTTTTTCTATATAATAGTTATAAACTCTTAGTGTAAGATCTGTATCTGCGCAAGCATATTTAGATAGGATTGGTAAATCTGCTTTCCAGATTTCATAATTTTCTTTAGTAGTGGTACCTCCGTTGGCTTTTATAGACTCTTTAAGCTCCACTTGTTCCTCGTTAGCCTCTTTATCCATATCTAAACCTATATGTTCTTGTATGGCCTTTGCAATGCTTTTAAGGCCAAAAGAACTACCAAACCCTTCTCCTGCACCTTCTTCTGCTACTGTATGAACCAGTAACATTGTGTCTGCATATATAAATGGTATTATATCTATTCCATAGAACTGCTTTACAAACCTAGAATCAAATGAAAGATTATGACCTATTATTTTCTTAGTGCATAATACTGTAATTACTTTTTTAACAAGGTCATGGCAACTTTCTCCATATATGGCATCATCTACTAACTCTCCATCTTTTAATACCATAGTAGGCATGTAATATCCTACACCTTCCTCTCCTGATACAGATACTCCTATGATTTTTCCTTTCCTGGCATTTAAGCTGTTTGTTTCTATATCAAACGCAATAATGTCATGCTCTCTAATGTGTTTAACCATTTCCCTCAACGTACCGGGAGTATCTACCGTTACATATTTCTTATCACTCATAACCTTTATTTTTTATTACCTGTTGTCTCCTGATCCCTGTATAACGTTTCTTTCTTGTCTTGACTTTAACTTCTGATAGTTTGTATTAGCTACGTCATCTAAGTCAATTCCAAGATCAGATGCTACTGCAGACAAATACCACAATACGTCACCAAGTTCTTTCTTGAGATCTTCTTTATCCAAAACTCTACCATCCCTAACATGCTTCTTTACTTTTTCACACACCTCTCCTACTTCTCCTGCTAAACCTAAACAAGGATAAAATATTTTAGCAGATTCAGGATATATAGCAGTTGTCTTTGCTAACTCTTGATATTGTTTAAAATCCATAATATTAATTTTCAATAAGACTTGTTAATGCTTCTAATAAAATATCTTCTACTATGTCTGGGGATTGTACTTCTTTAAACCTTTCCTTCTTAAAACATTTATAAGGATCCGGAGGTGTAACTTCATGCAAAACTACTCCATTTGTAATGTCTTTAACGGTATATATTAATCCTTTCTCTAATATACCAGGATGTCCTTTTATACACTCAACTAATGAATTTACTTTCATAACTTTTATTTTTTTTATGTTTTTGATTCTTTTATAATCTTTTCTAGTTCATCTGTTTTTTCTTTTAGCATTTCTAATAATGCATTATTTAGAATTGCATTTTTTAAAAATTCTGTGTTTATAATCTTTTGTTGTTCATAAACAAAGAACAAAAAACCCATCCCTAAAAGATTAAGACCGATAAATATAACATATATAATCATAACATGTATTTTAACAAATATAGAACTTATTCTTGTTCCTTCAAATTTTTATTACCTTTTACCCATTCGGGTATAAAAGGACAATGCTTACATTTATTACCGCAACACTTGCCTCTTTGGGAAAGATAGAGAGCAGTGAATACAAAGTATCCAGTCTGCTCATCTATATAATAATCAATCCCTTCTTGTAATTTTTTATTCAACACTACAGTTAGCTCCTGCACAAGCAGCTATTTGGCCAAAGTTTACAGTATCATCTTCCTCTACAATACTAGTCAAATCCATTGAAGTAAGATGTTTTATCTTCTCTTCGTACTGTTCTTTGGTGATATCTTCAAAAGGAGCTTGTTGATAAGTTCCTCCCCAATAAGGTAATACCGATAATCCATTATAATATTCTCTATTCATCCACATCCAGTTTCCTACTTCCAGCCATTCATCTTCTTTAAGAGATATGGTAGCTGAGACATTATGAGTATTGTACCCGTTTCTATGTCCGCTTTTAATCCAATTTACTGAGAAATGCTTTACTCTTTCTAGCAATTCTATAGGAGTTTCGCTTCTCATTATAGATCCTTCTGGTGCCTTTATAGGTATGCGAACACACAAAGTATCATGAGATCTCAAAGCATCGTCTTCACATATCTCAGGATGATTTGCAATTAAGTATTTAGCAATATCTTCACTCTTATTAAATCTTACAGTTCTAAGATAATACTCATTATGCCAAGCATGTATTCCAGATGCTGTTCCTAATACACAAGATGTTGTGCCTGATGGTTTTATACATGTTACACGAGCAGCTTTATTGATACCTATAAGTTCTGCATACTTTGCATTTACTTCTTTTGCAATCTCAGCAGCTTTTTCAAGATCGTATTTTAAGATCTCTCCGCTACCTATACCTGTCATGCCTATTCCAAGCAAAGAATCTTTCTCAGTAGTCTTCTGCCATATTGGGCGGAGATAATGAAAGTCAGTAAATGAAGCTTGTAATGTACCAAAGAAAGAAGCTACACTAACCCTATTAAATAGATCTTCTTCATCCTTGATATCAGATACGTTTACCTCACATAGATTACAGAATTGATATGGACGCAAGGCTATTTCGCAACATGGGTTAGTTCCCCACTCAGCATTCTTAGTCCAATAGAATCCAGGCTCTCCAGAGTTACTTAACTCTATCTTCTTCCACAATGCTTTAAACTGTTCTTCACTAATTTGTCCCCTTTCTAACACTGCAGAGTTGTTGGATCTTCCACGTTGTTCGTTTAGTTCCCACCAATTACCGTATTTACAAGTAAGCATTTCTTCATCATCATGGCTAAACAATGCAATCATAGCAGCCCTTCTAATTCCTCCAGATAGTACGCTATTAGCAATGTGGCACATAATATCGTGAACTTCTAAAGTAGTTAACTTCTCTCCGTTTTGTTTACGATCCAGTATAGCTTCTATATGAGTTAAACATATTTTAAGTGGTTCTGGTCCGGGGGCTTTGCCTCCTGCGGTGATTAGTCTTGATCCTTTAGCTCTAACGTCCCTAAAATCAAATAAAGGTTTGGCACCTTTTCCAAAATAAGATTTCATTAATACTTTCACAGAATCGGCCCATCCAATAATACTATCTTGTACTAAATATCTTTTTTGCTTTGTAGGTTTTATTACCTCTGGTAACTTCTCTACATGCTGAAATTGTACTGAATACCCTACTCCTGTTCCTCCTAATAATAAAAACATAGACTCAGAAAAACAATGTACGCTATCCATAGGTAGATAACAACAGTTATATATCCGTGCGTTATTTACTTCGGCTGCTATCCCTGAAAACTGTAGTGCTCTCATTGATGGAAGTACTTTTTTATCCACTATATGTTTTGCATTTTCCATTATCTCTTTCTTTAGAGTTGGAAATTTCTGCATCAACATTACTTCGTACCTAGTTACTATTTCTTCCCAAGTCTCTCTTCTTTTTATCTCTGGTACATATTTGGCGTACTTAGAAAAAATAGTAATTTGACTTAGTATCTCTGATCCTAATTCCATGTTATTGTTTTAAATTTTTGTGAAGGTAAAAATAAATACCTATTTAAAGCATAAAAAAAATTTAATTGCTCGTATTTTTTTTTGCTACTTATTCAATGCTTATTAACTAAGCCTTGAGAAACTTTTTCTTTAGCATAGACATGTCATCTGAACTAAAATCTCCTTTGGCTCCTGTGTCTTGGCTATCTGTATCTTCATCAAATAAGTCCTCAGATATTTCTATAGAACCTTTATTAAGGTCTATTTTAGCAGAATATGTCTGTCCATCTGGTCCTAACCTTGATTTCATTATATGGAATCTTCCAGTACCGTTAATCTTATCTTTTCTTCTTCTTGATAAAGATATACTAAGATCAGCGATCATTGTCTTTTGAAAACTTCCTGCTACTTTATCGCCTTCAATAATCTCATCCTTAGCTCCCATACGATTAATCTGAGATGGACATACGAAAGGAATCTTTAGATCCTTGGCCATTCCTTTTAAATCAGTGTATATATCGTCAATCTCTTCCTTGCTTTCTTTTCTAGATTTTCTAGGCTTTAAAAGATCAGGGTAATCTATTATTATTAGATCCGGTATAAAGTCGTTATTAGACTCTAACTGTTTTATATGAGATTCTATGGTACCTAAGGAAGCTCTTCCAGGAGAGTACTCCTTAATTACAATCTTTCCTTTAAGATTTTTTACAGCAGCTTCTACTTCTTTACGATGAAATTTAAGCATCTTAACTTCTACTCCAGTAAGAATAGAATCAATCTTTTTTCCAACATATCTTTCATCCAGTTCCAAAGTATAGTACACAACATTGTATCCAGTCTTCAAACAATGCGCTGCTATATTACAAACTACTGTAGATTTACCTACTCCTGGAGGTGCAAATAGTAACATCAGATTACTTCCACCTATTCCTCCGTCTGTAATATCATTAAAGACTTTCCATGGAAATGGAATTTTCTTATCTTCTTCTTCTCTAAATCTAGATTCTATATCTTTATCGTACTCATGTCCTATATCTTTTGCACTTCCAGCTCTCAATGCCTCATCAATAATCTTTCTAATCCCCTCAAACTCTCCGCTTGTAAGAAGATCTACTGAAGATAATAAAGCGTCTTTTAGCTTCTGGTTTTTACAGAAGTTAAAAAACTCTTCTTTAACGTAATCAATATCATCTTGTGTTGCTGTGTACGCTTGCTTTAGTTCTTCTTTTATTGATACCTGCAGTACTTCATTCTTTTCTTTTTTAAGTTCTATTTTTAGAACTTCCATAGTAGGATAGGTATTGTACTTTGAATAGTAATCCAGAATAACACCAACAATCCATTTGTGAGCCGGTGATTCAAAATAGTCTATAGTCAATACATCTGCTATGTTTTGAAGAAACTGTTTATCATTTAATAGGGAATATAAGACCTTGACCTGGAAGCCATGTCCATAACTGTTTAATCTTTGCTGTGTCATAACTTATTTAATAATTGTTCAATGTGGAAAAAAGATTTACCCAAAGATCTAAATTTGATATTGCATCTCCCATTTTATCATAATGATATAACTTTATAAAGTCATACTTTTTTAAAGATGGTGTCTTTGATTTATACTTTTCCATTATCTCCCTTGCAGTTTCATCAGAAATATTAGGTTCCATAATATTCATAATCTTATAGAAAATTTCTACTTGCTTACGAACATTCAAAATCCTTTCATATAGTACAGATTTTTTAGGAGGATTCTCACATACTTGATAAATGTCATTTAGTGTTTTTCTTTCTGGCTTTGCTACAAACTCAAAAAGTTTAACTACATTTTTTTCTCCCATACCATTTACCCCAGGTATGTTATCAGAAGTGTCTCCTACTAAAGATTTATACAATAAAAAGTTATCAGGATGAATACCAAAATCTTCTAATACATTTTCTACCCCATATATCTTTTTCTTTGTTGGGCTGTATACGTTGACTCTATCATTTACAAGTTGCATAAAGTCATTGTCTGAAGACATTAGGTATACCTTAGAATCACTATACTGTTGGTATATGGTTCCTGCAAGGTACCCCATAATGTCATCTGCCTCAAGCTTATCAAAAGACATTAATGAAACAGGTAGTAGCTGTAAATAATCTATCAGTCTAGTTATCTGGTTGTATTTAGAATCATCTTCTGAATTCTTGGTATCGAAAGATTTATAATTCATAATTCTTCCGGTATCTCTATTTCCTTTGTATTGGTTATAAAGATACTTTCTATTCACCGACCCACCTTCACCGTCAAAAACGATTACTACGCGAGTCGGTGTTAATAGTTTTATTGCATGGCCAAGAGACTTTAAAAATCCTATAAGACCTCCAACATCATTTCCTGCTAGATTTACTCTATTCACAACTGCAAAGCTTCTAAGAAATGTATTCATACCGTCAACAATAAGCACTCTACTATTAGAATGCATGTTAGGTATAACATCATCTTTCTTTATCCTTGAGAATATATCTAACAGTCTTTCTTTATTCATCTCCAGAATTGTTGTCTACTACACCTCCGTTGTCTTCTTCTTCTATGATTTCGTAATCTTCACTTCCCAAGATCTTTAACCACTCAGCTGAATGTGCTTTCTTATATGAGTCTATATATTTCTTATCGTCTATGATAAACCCATGTGGAGTTGCAATTATCCTTCCGGTAGTTGTTACACCAGTTATATGGTTTTTATCTACTGATATCTTGGTTCTCTTAGCAAACTCAACGTCTTTACCATTCTTGGTAGCCTTGATCTTATTGGTACCGGCTCCAGTAGCATTACCAAAAGTTACTACTATTGTAGAGTCAAAGAACATTGTGTTTCCACCTTTGTTCTTTAGCTTTGGCATCTCACCATAAGTAGATGGCTTTTCTACCCATACTTTATTTACAACAATAAGAGTGTTGGTATACTGGGAACTTTCTTTTCTAGATCTAACAATTCTTTGATTTACAAAGTTTCCAAACTGAACAGACATAGCTCCTGCGTTCCATTCGTTATTGTTCTTATTAGATTCTACAGACATCTTACAAGGTAAAGATCCTACGGAATCCCAAAGGAATACTAAATCAATAGGTAGATTACCTTTTGTTTGTTCATCCAATAGATCCATAATGAATGCAGCAACATCTTCTATAGTAGATAAATTGTCCCTATCTATATAAATAAAATTACCACCATATGAAATCTCTCCTGTTTCTTTATCTACTGTCTCTTGTACATCAAACCCCATGATCTTAGCATGGTTCCAATCCCACTTCATCTCAGTTATAATGAATACTGGAAGTTTTCCCATCTTCTGTACATTTACAGCTGCTTCAATCATAGCAGTAGTTTTTCCGGTGTCACTGTGACCACGAAGTGTGATCACGTGACCATGCGGAAGTCCTGGCAGACTGATAGCATCTTGAAAAGCTTCTGATAATGGAATCCATTCCTGTTTTTTAAAAGATACGCCTTCTGTTAAATTCTTTGATTTCTTAAAGTTTTCTAAGTTAAAAGACGCACTCTTACCTAAGGCACTGGCTACAGCACCTTTAATGTTCTTTGAATCTGCCATATGTTAGTTTTTAATTTTCTTCTCCGAATAAATCATCAAATTTAGAAGACACTGTGGTAGCTTTATTTTCTACTACAGGAGCAGAGTATGGACCATCAAAAGGAGTATCATCCGATTCTTCTTTAGCAGCTGCAACTTCTACAGTTGGTTGTTGTGCTTCTTCTTGTGGATTAATATAATCTTGAAGCATCTTTTTAATTTCATCGTACCCATATTTCTTGTAGATCTCAGTTATTTCTTTTTGGTTCTCTAATACCTTCTCTACAAGAGCAGCATCTTCAGATACTGGGGATATATTTCTCTTAGGTGTTACGTTAACTGCTACATAGCTAACATCACGCTTACCTATCTTGATTACATCGTTATAACCTTCTACAGTAAGATCGGTACCTTCTGTGATGTCTGATACATCACCGAAATCATCATCGGCCATAATGCTTAGAAGCTTTTCGTAGGTAGTCTTGTTGAACTCCCAAATTCTAGCACCTAGACCTTCTTCTCCACGAACAAGTACTTGAGCAAAGAATTTAGTCCTTGGCTTTAGTTTACGTGCAAGATCTTTGCTACTTTCTGTGTTCTCGTCATAAAGTTCTCTCATGAGTTGAACAACAGGATCTTTTTCTCCAAAGTTTTCTAAACTGTAAACATTCTTTTTAAAGATGTTGTACTGATGGAAGGATACTTCCGCAAATGGGAAATCTTTGTTTGTTTTTCTGGGTAAGAGTCTCACTACTTGTTTGCCTAATTTTGGCTTCCAGAAGATTGTGGCGTAATCGATTTTTTCGTAAGAGCCGCCTGCGTTTTTTGATTGAAGCTTGTTCAATCTTTCTTTGATTAGATCAATTTTTGACATAACTTGTTTTTTTAAATGAAGAACAAAAGTAAGGATTATTTTAACTATCCCAAATTATTTTTTATCCACATTAATTATCTCGTGGATTTTTGTGTGCAGTTGAACGAAAGTATTGTTCTGGGTAAGCAAAATACTATTTTCATAGTCTTTCCAGTTAACTCTATAGCTGTTATCCCTAACGCCTCCATTAAGAGACTCTATTAACTTGTTTAGGGAGTTTATGGTGTAAAGGACATTGCATTCTTTACGGCGATGCATCAATATTGTATTCGGAAGTACGCTATCTTTATTAATATTTTCGCTATCAATGTTGTAAGTACATACGTATTCGTTGTCATTGCTAGTTTCTAGCACAAATATCTTAGAATAGATTACTTCATATCTGCTTTTTATGTCAGATATGGTGACGTTTAAGTCTTCTTTTTTTGTAAAGGTACAAAATAATTTATTCAAGTAATCGTAAGTTAAATCTAAAAAATTATTATTCATATATAAATATCTAATAATATCATCAAAAATTATAAATTATTCATTTCCTGGTAGTTATTACCATATTTACAAGATGTTTTATAACCATCCTGTTCTAATATACTCTGAAGATCGTATAGAGTTTGCTTACCGTCTTCTTTACTATAGTCAAATAAAAAGGAATCATAGTTATATAATATCAACTTTGACTTCTTACCACAAAGATATTTAATTATATCATTAATAACAAATATATTCCTCTCTGTTTCATAGTTTTGTAACAAAAATGGTAATAGTTGAGTCTTAGAAGTTATTCCTCTTAAAGGCCTCTTTGATAAAGAACTTTCAACATATCCTTGTTTTTTGTATAAATTCCACAACTTATCCTTATACTCTTTAACTTTTGCAAAAAAAGGTATGTCTTTAATCTCTTCAGTAATAGAATCAGTATATAACAACTTGAAAGTCATACCTTTACTCTCTTGATACTGTGCTTTAGTTATATTTTTAGTACCGTAATAGTATGTAGCTATATGAGTATGTATATCATCATCATCAAAGACATATCCGATATGATACGCTAATATACGAATATGATACGAACTATAATCAAACTCTATTAACTTATCATTTTCAGCTATAAAAGACTTTCTACTACCATCTGCCTTGTTCATGGCGCCATAATTAATACCATTAAAGGCATTAGATGGCCTCCCAGTAGCTGTATATAGATTATATTGGGTATATGTTTTGTAGGCTTTAACCGACATTAAGGAGTCTTTTGGGGTATAATGACTGAAAAATTCATCATTATCTATTCTAATTCCATCAGATTCGATGGAATTAAAAAGTCTAGGGGCTACCTCCCCATACAATTTATAGTACTTAGGTTTGAACCAGGCCTGATCTATCTTTATAGAGGCGGCTAGTTTCTCATACTTTTCAAAATGTTTAGCTATAGGAATGATCTTATTTATGTCAGGACGGTATTCATACTTCTGACAAAAGAAGTTGTGCGCTGTAGTATTGAACTTAGACTCGTCTATGATTTCCCCAGTAGATAGATACTTGGCCATTTTAAGGCAGTATAAGGCGCTATCTCTTTTAGTGAAGCATCTCAGTCTCTTTCCATCTATAGCGTAAATATTGCCAAGCTTATTGAGTATAAAGGCCTCTACAGATTCTTTAGACAAGGAAAAGGCCTCTGTATGATCTATAGATAACATAAAACCCATCCTAGATCTAAAAGGCTTTATGTATATTAAAGATATGTCTGCCAGTTTAGGATGGCAGTTATCGTTTGATGGAATTACATCAACAAAACAATTTGTAAAATCGTATGTAGAAAATTTCTGAAGCTGCTCTTCAGTCTCTATTATGTAGTACACGTTTATAACCTTTGTACAAAGATAAGGTTATTTTGCATACTGAGACAAATTTGTAAAATAGTTAGTTATGCCAGGTATTGTTTTTTCTAATCCTTGTAAAGTTTTTTGATTTGTTTCTATTATTCCAGGCATTCCCATCTTATCTGTGTTCATGGATCCTGATATCTTCCAAGAAAAAGATGCTGTTGAGTATAGAGGATCTTTTTTGGCTCTATCATATTCTATTTTATCCACCTCTAATATAGTTTCAAACCCACTATTTACTCTTTTTATTACATACCTAGTAAAAAAACCTTTATCATAATCCATGGCAGATAGCATTGGATAATAAAAACTATATCCTTTAGACTTATTTTGTTGTAATTTTTTATTTGCTAAAGGAATGAGTTCTTGAGTAGTTATTGTAAACTCTTTACCAGAGAAGTACCTATTATCATTGGTTAAATAATAATCTCCAGTATACGGTTTATTAGTGCTTTTTATAAGCAGTTCTGTACCTCTGGTGGTTGATATTAATAATATTTCTGATTTAGGGTAATACATTTATTTATTTAGGGGGGTAGTAGGTATATCCTTTGATAAAAGTTAATGGGTTTACTAATAATCCGGTACTATCTGTTACTTTTAATAGATCTAGTATATTAAATGAACTAAAACTATAACCCGTAGCAGTTGGAAGTGAGGTATTAGGAGATCCGGAAGATACAGCTGCTGTTGTTTTTGTTACTTGTACCCCTTCATTATTTTTTAGCGCTGATATAAAAGCAGTAAGCTCTGTACTAAAAGCTTGTTTAATTGTAGGCACCATTGCTTTATATAAAGTCATTTCCTTTATTATATTCAATAAAGCCTCCTTATTTTTTATATCTACAAACCTATATTTCAATTTATAAAAATTATAATATATCTCTTTATTCTCTAGTGCGCCTGGTTGAGTTTTTACTGATATACCTTCTTCTATAATTCCATTATCCGTTTTAATTGAATTAGTAGTATCTATGAAAGTTTTTCTACCATCTACCAATGTAAAAATAGATCCATTTTTTTGTTTTTCTGAAAAATCAGAAAGCTCTGCTTTTATTGAATTATAATACTCAGATATGTCATTAGATGTCTGTAAAGGGTATAATCTATCATAAGAGTCTTGAAAATCTTTTAATATGTAATTAAAATCAAATCCAATAGGATATTCTTTAACAGCTGCTTTTGTGTATAACGTAGCTCCTTTAGCAACTTCAACAATACCTGCTAAAGTCTTAATTTCTAATCTACTTGAAAGAACATCAACAACTAATGCTGCTAATATGTTAAAATATATAGCAGAAGTTTCATTTTCTATTTTTTTATTTTCTGACTCTTTTTGTAATTCTTTTAATAAATCTTCTGCTTTAATTCTACTTATTTTTTGCTTTTGTTCTTGATCTAACAAGCACATTTGAGATGACAAAGTAGTAGTCCACCCATTAGTAACAACTTCATTTGATATACCAACTACTATAAATCCTACAGCTTTATTTTCATAATCTTTTGGAAGAACTTTTTTATCTACGGTAAATATCTCTCCTATAGTTAATCCAGACAATCCATCAGTAGTTAGGTCTACTGATATAGGTACTATGGCTTTATAGTCTGTGCCTCCTTCCATTTCTACTAATAAAGTATTTAAATACCCGTTCATTGTTCCCACATTTGTGGTATAATATGCGCCAATACTAGAATTAGGTACTACATAATTGTTTACAAATTGTATTAAATTTAATATTGCCGTTAATTTTTTTCTTCTAACTGCTATTTCATTATCTCCTACATCTAAAGATCTAGTTACTTTATCGCCAAATAATCTATCTTTTAGTCCTTTATTAAGATAATTGTATGTAGAAGTTTGAATAGCCCCTATATTTTCCTTATCTTGAGCGGCAATAGCTATCATGCTTGCTTGAGATGGAAATATCTTAGATTGAATTTTGTGATTCCTTACTATACTGTTATTACCAGAAACATTTATCTTGTATTTATTAACATATTTTGAATCTTCAGGTAGCTCAGTATAATGTTTATCTATTATAACTATTTTGTCATCTTGTATAAACTTATCAAAATCATTTATAGAACCTAAAGAAAATGAAATTTTATCTAGCACATCAGATATATATTTTCCAACATACACATATCCTTTATTACTTATTATTTGTTGATGGTATATGTTTATAGCTTCTTTTACATTGACATACACATTACCTATAATACCAAAATTAGTATCCCCATACAAAAACTCAGCCATATTAACATCTGTAGTTTTAAATCCAGTAATATAGCTTGTCTCTGTTTTATATATTTCAGGCCTAAATCCTTTTAAACCTGCAGTGTCTGTAAAAAGGGTAGCTTTGCTATTTCTTATTACAACTGAGTTTGGGTCTATTGATATAGAGTTAAAAGATGCTTGACATAATCCATTTGATATATAATCTTTATTTTTTGGATCATATGGGGGTATTTCTATATCTACAAGTTTTTGTTCTCTATCTGCAAAAACGTTTTTAAACACATTTAGAATATGTAATAAGTAAGCAAATTGAATATAATAATAAGATCTTTTGTCTACTAAAGTACTATTATTAACTGGTGTTGTTCTATATACATTACTAGTTGCTACTTGGTTTATGTCTCCAGTTCCAGTAAATAGAAAAGCCTCAGCTTCATATTTGTCTCTATAATTATATATAAATGGGTCTATACTAGCTATATCTTTAGGTTTAATTGCTTTGTCTATAGCTGAAATTATTATATTGTCTTTTCTTGGGTTATCGTCAGTTAATTTACAGTATGCGTCCATTAACAATTCAAATTGGCTTTTTATTTCTGCGGATCCGGAAGCTTCAGTTTGATTTGGATTACTAAACTCATTAACAGTTACACCAAGAGTGTCGTTCATCCTAATAGTATCTATAGTATCTCCAATACTGATGAGTACTGTAGTGCACTCATACGATCCGTTAGGCATTAATGTGTAATCAAAATTCATTATTGATCCTAATACTCCGTCATAGTTTCCAGAAAATGAATGCCTGTATGTATTTAATTTATCATATATTCCTTCTTGAGTTATGCCAGGATCAAAACAATCTATAGTATTAAAAGTAGCTCTTTTTGTTACATACGTATTTGAAGACTTAAGATTATTAGGGGTGGCTCTTTCTTTATAATTTTCTCCGTTAATACTACTATCTAAGTACATAGACCATCCCCACTCTAACAATACTTTATATCCAGGTCTTAAAAATAATATACTAAGATCTTCTAATTGTTTCACATCCCAAGCTTGGAATGTAACAGTAGCTTCCGAAAGAGATCCATACGCTCCTAAGGATCTGGTTTTTAAACCGGTTATACCTGGCATCGGTCTTATACCATATTGGTTGGTTCCTAAATTTCCTCCATAAGAAGCATTTGCTCCGCCTATTCCAAATCTAGTATAATACTCATCTGTACTAGATTTATAGTACAAAGTACCTCCCATTAGAATATACTTTTTTGCTAATGCTGAAGACGGATCTTTTCCACTTTCTGAGTAGTCAACTAAAGAAGTCATCTTTATCCAAGGAACTTTACCGGATACATACTGATTAAAGTCAACAGGCCTATTTACTTCAGATAATAAATTTTGTCTAGTATTTATTTGACGTATTACATATGGCTTAAAAGTATCTTTAAATATGGACATAACTTCTATCTTGGGTTTAGTGAATCGTAATCGCTCAATATTTGATCTAGATTTACTGGTATTCTCAACTGTGTTCCTGGTGGTACAAAGATACTATCTCCTGGGAGATTATTGGCAACTATCATTACCCAATAATATTCTGTTGATTTATAATAATCATATGCTATAATATCTAACCTATCTCCAAAAACTGACTCTATATAAGTGTCATTATCGCTATAAGGAATTACAGGGTACTTAGATCCTCTATAATACCTACTAGTATTCTCACTATCTTTTAATATCTTTATATTAGAGTATCTACTCATTTTTTAGGTGTTTAAGGATTTAGAAGTTTTTTTTCTTTTAATTTTGCTGCGCTATCTTTCAACCACATCTTATTTGTTTTCTTTTTTTCTGACAAACCGTCTATACCTATAAAAGGAGACTGGGAAGATTTTTTAGGTAAGAAATTATAAATAGGTATGAAGGTCATATTACATTTTATTAATTGAGGAAGTTCATGCATATCTGTGTCAACTCCATCAATAGTTTCAGGTTCTTGTAAAGCTATTTCCCAATTAGAGTCCTCATCTATATTCATATCAAAACTAGTAATAACGCCAGGTTGATATAATAAAAAGTCTCCTATAGTTAACTCAGCTATATTGCCACGCATTAAATTATTAGCAGTATAATCAGGAGTCATGGATGATATAAGATAGTTTAACTTCTGGTATAGTGGTTTCATCTCTGCACGAGATGATGCGGCTATTGTAAAGGAGTATGTTATAGTTTCCGTGAATCCGTCATAGGCATAAAAAGATTCTCCCCTACCTACATACTTATAAGCATCCCATTTAGAAGTTACATTTCTTCTTATGTTTGATATATATGCTCTGAATACTATATATACTCCATACCCAAGTTTATCATTATCTAATATCTTTATCCTAAATTTAATAATGTCCCTTATTGTTTCTGCATTTACATATCCGCCATTTATATCTACCAATGTATTTCCTTGAACAATAGGACTATCGCTGTAATACAAACTTATAGCATTGAGTCTGTCAGCAGTGTCTGCTGATCCCGTATAATTAGATCTTTCTGACGGCCTTCTTACTCTAGCTACTCCTATTCTTTTTTCTATATTATATTGTGGATACTCTGAACTGGGTAATGTGTAGTAATCTTCTGAATTTCCTAGCTGTGTATCCTTTATTATATTTTTTATTTTCCTAAAATCTTCTTTCCATAAGTCACCTGAAATTACTCCTCCTGTTACTGTATCTATATAACCGTAGGAAAATCCTGTTGTTGCATTTCCTGTTATGTTGTGGGTTAATTCTTTATGAGACATAGCTATAAATCCTTGATTTATTTCTATACCATATCTTTTTTCATTACCTCTTATGTATTTTTCTGATAAATAAACTTGATTTAGTCTATTATTTGTAATAAGTGTACTACCTATACCATAAAAAGATCCAGGACCTCCTGAATAATGTAACATGGATGATTGAGGTTGCTGTTGAGATAAATTTTTAGTTAATAAAAAAAGTCTATTATCACCCTTATTTTCTATAGCGATTATCTGATTTTCATAAGAATCTTGTTTACTAAATTCAGGTAGTAATCCGTGTTTTTTTAAATGTAATCCAGATCCTGCTATACCCACTTGAGCTAAAGTATTTAATGGGTTATATTTTTGGGTATCTATGATTTTTGTATCAAAAGTACCAGGTTTTGAAAAAACATTAGGATTCATTCTTTGTAATCCTATTTGTTTTAAATTAAATAAAACTCCTTGTGGAGTTGTCATAAACCCAGCCATACGTACTAAATCAGCTACTGTTCTAGTTACAGTAGTTACTGCACCAAACTGTGTTGTAGTATCATTAAAATTAGCTGGGGACCATTTTTGTCCTGGTTTACGTACTACAAAAGGTTGTGAACTATCTCCACCGCCTGGAGTATCTCTACCATACGGTAAGTTATTAGCATTAAACGTGCCTCTTCCACTATAATATTGATAGTTTGCTAAATTAGTTGCTAAGTCTTGTAATGATGGCACGATATATTGATTTTATATAAATATGACTATGCACGAGAACTCATTCCAAGAGCTGTGCCTACTCTAACAGTATCCATAGATATAGTTGAATTTACATTTATTGGTCTGTCTTTATTATTTTCCATTGCATATATAAGCCTGTCTAACCTATCATCGTTTTTATCCTTAGTCTCAGGCATGTTTCTTGTTGCTCTTTCTGGAGTTGTCGCTGTTACTCTATTTTCTGTTGTGTTTGTAGTGTAATTATTTGTAATATCAGTGTACGATGGAGATATTTTTGGTACCTCCATAACTGTTTTATCTGGTTTATCGTTAATAAGTTTATCTAATTTTGTTATTAAATTAGAATCATTTAAATTTACACTTATTTGTTTAGTAGTTATATCTCTTATTCTCTCTGGCTCCTTAAATGGCTGAACTAACTCACTTATTTTTTTAACTAAGCTGTCATTATTTATTTCGACTACGTTTTTTATCTCTTTAGGTTGTTTTATAGAAGTAGTTAAGTCTTCTATGTTTTTAACTATACTATTTAAATTAGTTGATTTATCTAAATTTACAGATACTTGTACAGGTTTTAATTCTTTTACTTCTTTTGGTTGTTTCATGTAGTTAACCATTTCATCTAACTTCTTAACTACATTATCGTTATTTATTCCTCCTGGTTTAGTGCTTAATACTATTGAATCATTTTTATTAGGCTTTACATTACCGCCAGGTGTTTGTATTAAATTATTTGGTGATGGAGCTATTTCTGCATCATCTACTTTTGTTTGTGAAATTCTACTAGCCATGTCAGCACTGCTTAAAGTATTTGGAGCTTGGCTAGGAGTTTGTGGCCTAGGAGTTTGTGGAGTATTTTTTAAATCTTCTTCTCCTGCTACTGAGGCCCCATACAATCCTAATCCGCCAGTAACTGCTACTGCTGCAGCAGCTCCTATTAATGCCGCTCCGCCACTAGCAATAACTACGGATGCTGCTATAGCTCCAAATAATGCTACTAATCCAATTGCTAATGTTTTAAGTAATGTAGTATTTTCTAATAGTTTTGCAAACCCAGATATTAGTTGAATCATGGGACCAGCAGCTACTTCTGTAAATATTTGTTTAATTCTTTCCATAGCCTCAGTAAACCTATCTTGTAAGTTAGCTCTAGCTATATCCTGCAACAATGCTTGTCCTCCTTCTTTTCTAGCGGCTTCTGCTTTAAGCTGCTCTAATCCTGCTAGGTCTCCACTTCTACGTAATGTTTCATATCTTTCTTCTAAAGCTTCTTTATTTTGTACACCTAGACTATTTAACACAGCTTGTTCTCTAGCAGACTTGGAAAGTTCTTCTGCTGACATTCCTATAGCAGATGCTAATCTTTCACGTTGAATAACGTTCATCTTAGTCAACTCATTGATGCCACCTATTTGTTTCATTATTTCGGTAGCAGCTTCTGCAGATTTACCATCTAACGCTAAGGCTCTTGCTTTTTCAAAATTAAACTGTTTTCCAAGCAATAGTTCTGATTCTAGTTCTCCAGATATAGAACTTTCAAAGTTTAAAAGACTGCTGGCTATCTTTTGAGTTTGTTCTAATGACATTCCCAATTTATTAGCTTCTACAACTGCTTTAGCTATTAATTCTGGATTGTTCTTATATGCTGTTGATATTTCTGCATTTAAATTTGCTATTTCTGCAAATATCTTTCTATATGATATAGCAGTTTTGTTTTGGGACATTGCTGTCTGAAGTATTTTTTCTGCCGATTGTCCTGTTATTAGGGACATTTTTTGTATTCCGGTAGCCTCTTCCTTAGACATCTTCATTTGCTTTGTCAGTAATATTTGATTTTGAATCATTTCATTACTGAACAATGCATTAGTTTCTAGGCTATCGCCTAGTTCAAGCATTGCATTAGCTTGATTCTTTACTGATAGAAACCCACTATTTAAAGCCTCTGCTGATTTTTTTCCTTCGTAAGATATTTTTCTAAAATTGTCTAGAAGTTCTATTGATGAGTCTTTAGATAGTGCTGTGTTGTTAGCTATGCTTGTTACAAGCTTGTCATAATCAAATGCTAATTTTACTAATGCTCTAAAACCAGCTATTACACCTACTATAGCACCTGCTACCCAAAACAAAGGATTGGTTATTAATGATTTTAGTTGTCCTCCCAGATCTTTAATACCTGTTCCAAATCCTTTTTGGAAAGACTCAGATAAGCTTTTAAAATCTAAAAAGTCTTTTAAGAAAGGAATTCCAGACATTGATGCAAATATTTTGGACAATGCTGTGGCTTTTACTTTTGCATCCTGTACTTGCTTATTTCCTTGTTCTAAGTTTTTATTAACATCATCTAATATTGACTTTATAGTTTTTCTAGCTGCTATTTCTTCTAGTAAAGTAGCTAGCTGTATTTGTTCTGATGATACTTGTGCTCTTATTATGCTGCTAGTAGAGTTCATATCCGCTTTTATATCAGCCAATACTTGAGCTTGGTCTTGATATTTTCGTACCGCGTCAGCATTAGAAACGCCAGCTGCCTCCAAAAGCGCTACTTGTCCTTTAATAAGCTCATCTCTTTTACTTTCGTAAGTTAGTAGATGTGCCTTGTTTTTACTTAGTCTAGTTTCTATTACGTCTTGTTTTAAATACTCAGCACCTAATTTACCTACTATTTCCAAAGCATCTGCCATTGCTTTCTTAGTAGACGTAAACTTTTCAAACACATCTTTAACCTGCAAAGAACTATATTTAAGTTCTTTGGCTAGATCTTTTGCGCTATCCACTGTATCTAAAAGTCTTAAGTGGGCATCGCTAATATCCTTGGCTAATCTATTTCTTTCGGTTTCTAATGGATCTGGAGGCATTGTTTACGCTTTATATATAAATATGAAAGCCGCTATTTTTTACTAGCGGCTCTCGGTGACTTATAATCAGGGCTTTGGTCTTTTCTTTTTGTTAAATCCTCCATACTCATGGTAGTTCCCTTACTATTAGCCTTCTCCATCTCATCATTATGCTTCTTTATTATGTCTGATAGCTTCTTTGCGTTGATAAGTCTGTACGCTGTAGGCATATGATAAGCCTGTGCGTAGCTTATAGCTCCCTGGCTATTCATAGATAGCCATAAGATCTCATCAAACATGTGGTTCCTATACTCCGAGGTCAGGCCAAAAAAAGTCAACCGTCATCGGTATTGTCAGGCCCTCCACTACCTCTCCATCTTTTCTAGTAAAATCAAACTTAAGCAAAATATCCGGAGTTATAGCTGTCATGTACTTTCTAAGATCTTGAGAATCTCTCATAGGCATCACTTTAATAAAGTCCCTAATAACTTTCTTATCTCTATTTCCATTTAAAGCTACAATAGAATGTGCCAATCTTACTGTAATATCAGCTGACATGTTCTTATTTATCTTCTGTATACCTTTAATTTCAGATTCTATATCGTTTTCGTCTTTATGTGTAAGTACTTTGAAAGTGATAAGTTGTTTAGACATTGGTAGTTCATATTCAAATTCATTTACTCCCTTCTTTACTTTATCCCAATCAATCTCTTTTTCTTTCAATTCTGAAAGATCTACTGTAACTTCTTCTTGTTTTCCTGCGTCACCATACTTAAATGAGTATTTACTGCCATATGCGAGGATTCTAGACCCTATCATGATTGCATTCTTATCTCCCACTAGTAGATCATTATAATCTATCTTTGTGGCTATAATAGCCTGTAGGAACTTATCTATTACTGTACCTTGTTGAATAAAATTACGATTAGTTAGAATATCCTCATGCATTGCACTTGGAAGATTTAATTCAATAACACCTAAACTAAGAGGATTGCTTTCTGGATATAGTAACCCTTTTGATGGTAAATCTAATGTCTGTGTCGGAACGCTTAATATATCTGTCATACTTTATATTTTATATATATAAATATATGCATTTGCATTTTTATAAAAGAAAAACCACACCCGGTCTAAGAGATGTGGCTTTCTATTCGAGACGTCCTGAAGGTAGCAGGAAGATCTTCTATTTTTTTACGGTTGGTATAGGTTGATTATTTACAGAAGCTACTCCATAATTATTAACTAATAATTTATATACTTGTGGCATCCTTCCTGTATAATTAAAATCTGCGCCACTATTAAAAGAAGGGTACGGTTCTTGTGTTGTATACTGTCCTGGATTTCCGTCTGAGTCTGATGTGGTTGCATCCATAAACGGTTTTTTTGTCATTTTTAACATTCCTTGAAAAGCT
>JAUKPQ010028596.1:0-40194 GCA_032273045.1 Chloridella minuta | reverse complement strand
ACACAAAAGGTTGTCGGCGCATCTATTGGATTTATTGGAGTTGTTATCGGAGTTGCCTGTGGAGTTACATTTGGCGTATATTACCGAACTTGCTAGTTACGTCTGGTTTTGCGGTTCTTACGCGTTTTACGTTTGCCACCACGAGTCAACTTTGCCGCCAACTTTGCCTGTGCTAAAACATCATTCCAATTCCTATCATGTTTGCTTTTCAGTTTTGCGATAAGACTGCGCACCGTTCGCGTTGCCGCATTGTTACCACCACGGCTTTGTACAATACGTCCAATCTCCAAAATATCACCCTTTTTCTTCAAAAGCGTGGCATTCTTATCAATCTCAGCAACAACAACCGCGTTCAAGTTGCTCATTCTATTTATATTCGCGATTTAATGCTTACGGGAGCGCTTATTCTTCTTGGCATTCTTGCGGCTGTTCTTACGGTTATTGCGGCGGCTGCGACGCGCACCGCCAAACAGCGACTTGAGGGGCTCAGGCGAAGGACCGTTCGCCGGTCCCACACGCGCCGCCACCGGCCACACCTCGTTATACGCCGCAACACCATCAGGTAGGAACACGCCCTTATCCGTTGAGGGAGAGAAGGTGAATCCCGCCGTTGACGCGTTGTACACCGGCAACGACGAACCAGGACCACGGTAGCACTCCTCAGGGTAGGCGTTCGGCGTACCGTAAGAGCCTCCGCGACGGC
Organism: Chloridella minuta; assembly: GCA_032273045.1. Taxonomy (NCBI): domain Eukaryota; class Xanthophyceae; order Mischococcales; family Pleurochloridaceae; genus Chloridella; species Chloridella minuta. Next base: position 39,491 of record JAUKPQ010028596.1, on the reverse strand, counting down.
GGCGCATTGAACGCCGACCGCCCTTCATGAACGCAGGGTTCAGCGTACCCTCCTCGTATCCCGTAACTCTTGCCGTTGAACCAGGGGGAGACAGCGAGTAAAGGTCCGCCGGCGCCCTTGGGTCGGGACTCTCAGGCACCTGCGGGTTCAAGGCGTGGTGCGTACCCATACGACCGTCGCACGGCACCGGCACGTGTAAAGCATCTACATTCGGACCGTTGCCACCAATGCTCTGGCTCGGGTCAATCGAGTAACCGTAGGTGCCACCTCCTCGCTGCGCTTGACCACGGTGTCTACGAGTGCGACGACCACCGCGGACCGCCACCGGCATACCCGTAAACGACGGGGCACCGCAACCGCAGCCACCTCCTCTCATACGTGGCATACCGCATCCGCAGCCACCACCCCTTACACGGCGCGAACGGCGACCACCCGCCATTGGCGCCTGGGCAGTAGCCAAGCTCTGATTCGTAACCTGGTTGTACAACTCGCCGGGACGGCTGGTCCACGAGCAGTCGCTGTAAGGATTCGTTACCGCATACTGACCCAGACCCGTCTGATTGCTCCAATCACCGCCAGGACCCGTCTTTAAAGGGAATAACGTACCCTCAGCGCCATAACCGCCGCCACGGCGATTCATACTTCCGTGAAGCCCGTGCTTCTTATTCATTTTGTGGCGTAACGCACGGTTCATCCTCTATCTTACCCCTCGGATTTTTTCGGCATCTCACGGAGCAAGGGTTCAATAACCGATTTTATCTCCCATTTATCAAATTGCTTATTATGCTCTGCCACAACTTGAATCTCATCTAGATTTGCCAAACGCAGAGCCTTACTAATCGCCAATGTCCTTACCAATCCCAGACCCAAACGCTCTTCACCCCTCCATACCGAGAAAACATCGGGTCCCATTTCCTTCTTGACCTTGAATACATCTGCTCCTGGGGTCTTTACTCCGCCAGGTGTCGGCACCTTTGCCTGTTGAGTAACCGGTGTCGGCTCCGTCTTCGGCGGAATCCAAATAATCCGTTTCGTATTCGGATTGTTATGAACAAACTCTACTACGTGATTCGCATCGGGCTCCTGAGCTTGTACCTGATTTACCGACGTATACTGTGCTAAGATGATTTCAGTTCCCTGGATTTCTAACATAGGTTTGAAGTGGTTGGTGGCGAAATCGGCTACAATGCGCTCCCAGCGCTCCTTAAACGGCTTTGTGTGCCAAACGGGGTTAGTTTGCCACGTCAGGACGTCCTCAATGACAAGTTGCCTGGTCTTATTGAAATACGCCGAGAAAATGGCGCCGTCGGCTAGGACTTGGGGGGAAAGGCGAAGGCGAATGCGTTGCGGTCCCATCTTTGCCGCAATCGGTGGCAAGTACACCGCGTACCCTAGATTCGGAACAACCGCAAGGAATCCTGAAAGGATACCACGTGGTCGAAGACTTGCGACGACTTTCTCTTTACGAATAAGGGCTTTATCGGCGCCGTTTTCGGAATACATACGACTGATTCCCAGCGTCTTACCACGTGCTCCCCATCCGTTCTTGCCTACGTACTCTTCTGCTATTGCCACCCAGTCCATTTTGATTTTTTGGGAGGGATATATTTATATACTGCCGTTGCGGTTTAAATCATCGAGAACGAGCTATTCATCTCCGCGCCGTCAAAGGCACCAATACCGTTCATAAAGTCACCGCCATTCTGTAACATTTCCGGCGAATAACCCGCTGCGTTGTGGGGACCCGGCGACGAACGCTCGGACCCCAGACCCGACGAGACAATCTTGCCTACACCAGGGCGTTGCCGGTGCTCAATCATCTGCTCAGGATGACGTAAGTTGGATCCAAACTCCGCGTCCATAAATGCCACACGATTCAATGGATCCGTCGCTTCCGGTGGCTCGTAGTGAATCGCCGGTGGGGTACGCTGTAGCGGCTCGGGTGTCCGCATATCCGTCTCCGTCATACCCACCGGAGTCGGCATAGGTTTTGCCACCGGTGGGCGCTGTCGTGTGGTCATCACCGGAGCCGCCGTTTCGGGTTCATCCGTCGCGTAAACCGTTCCGTTGTCCACGTTTGCTATACCCGACGGCGCCTCCTGCTGATACTGCTGGGGCGGTAAATACGGTTGGCTCGGCATTGTTACATCAAGCGTCGGTTGTATGTGCGTTAGTCTAGGCGGACCTTGCCCCAGCGCCGCTTTGAGTTTAGAATCAAATTTAGGGTCAAGTATGCGGGGTAAATCAGAAGCCTTGATGATGTAATAACCGAAGAAAGCAAAAAAGCCTACAATAATTACCAATACGATCCAAGCTAAAGGTATCCGGGTCGCCATATGTTCTACTAATTTCAACCCTGAATTTCGTTTCGTTAATTCCACGCAAATAATTCTGTCCTCCCAAAGAAAACCATGGCGACCGATTTTGCAGCCTTTGCCGATTTGTCGGGAGTTGTTCAGTCGCTCGTAAAGGATTTAGAAGGTAAGGTTCTTTCTCAGACGGACCTTATCAAACACCTACCTAAGTTCGTCCTGGTTGCCTGGACGAACAATCTATCTATCGAGAAGGCGGAGGCGCAGATTCTTGCTGCGGTTAAGCACCTTATTACGAAGTTTGTACCCGCTGCGCAACAGGCGGTCGTGGTTGGGTTTGTTGACTCGGCGTTCCCTGCGATCGTGATTGCGTTAAACGGTTTGATTGAGCAGGTGAAGACGGAGGTCCTGAAGCGGGCGACGGGCGTAGTGGGCGATGTTGGGAAGAAGGTAGAGGCGGTATGCTCGAAGTCGTGCCTCCCGTGGATGTCGGCATTCTTCGCAAAGGCATCTGAGAAGCCCTCTGTGGAAGATCCCGTCGCGACGCCTGTGGTTCCCGCCGAGGTTGCTGTTGCCCCTGTAGTTGCTGCTGAGGTTGTGACGGAGCCTGTTGCCCAGAGCGTGGAGGCTGCTGCGTCGTCAGACATTGTGGCTGCTCTTGCGTCTGCCTCTGAAGAAGCTCCTGTAGCCAAGGCGGAGTAGAGATACTAAGCTGAGTCATGGTTGTCTGTATTTCTGACAAAGTGCCACGAATGTAAAGTAAATTTCCGGCTTTGATATGCCTATCGAAGATAACTTCTTCGCTCCACATATCATCTATTTTGAGGGGTGGCGCCTGTTGCGTTATAGGAGTCACCTTTTCTAGCAGAAACTTGTCAGCGCCGTGCTCGTGGTCGGCAACATTGGTGCGATGCTCTGCCTGCCACGCCGTATCCCAATTCGGACTCTGTTGAATGAAACCCCAGTTATTACCCCAGCGGACCACGTGTTGCGTGTGTCGCCGTGCCTTAGCGTGGGTCTTATGAAATTCTTGAACCGCCTTACCACTATACGTCAGTAGATACGACATTCAGTGTTGTTATATTAATAACGCTGTGCGGTATTTAGACTGACGCCGGTAAAATTTGAAGGCATTTAAGCCTGTACAGAATAAGACAACACAAAGAATGTGGTGTCTTGTTCTACAGCCCAAGGGTACAACCCGCAACGCCACCCTACCTGCCGGTCGCACGGAAGCCCTTGACTGTGATGCTGCCTGTTCCATTCTACGTCGTGCTACTGCGCCTGAACTCATCGGCACGTTCAAGTGGGGTCTGATAACCGTGTACCTGTTCGGTTACAAGACCGGCAAAGCCGGTACCGAAAACAAGCACGAGCTACCCCCGCCCCACGACACTGTCCTGCTATTCGGCGAAGCCCTACTATGCGCCACTCAGGCGGGTGCTCTGATTTCTTTTGACGCCACTATGTTCAAAAACTTCTATAACGAACTCAATGGTGGCTTTGACGACCTTGACGAGGACGAAGACGAGGATGAGGACGAAGAAGAGGAAGAGGAGGAAGAGGAGGAGGAAATCAAGGAGGAAGAGGAGGATGCCGTAGACGAAGTTGCTGAAGACGAAGAGGAGGAGGCACCGCCGGTCCGTATTGTCAAGGTCGTCAAAGCAAAAAAGGGCTCCAAGAAGGTTCCTGCCTGGTTTTCCCTAGAAGAACTTACGGCGGAAGAGTATGAACTATAAGTAGTATGATTATTATACTTCCATAATGATCTGTTGGTCAAGTGGTAGTCTTTTTGCGATAGCAGAATACTGTTCATCAATAAATTCATTGATTTCATCGCACTTAGTATCCAACCATTGTGTAACGGACTCAGAACAATAGACACATACATAAAACGCAGCGGTAAGAAGGGAAATCATTGTCCAAAAGCCTAGGAAGAAACCGTGGACGTCGAACATTCTGGTGGCTCGTCTGTTATTTCGGCGTCGGTGAACTCAATTTTTTCATCGTAATAGTCGTCAATAAGAAGCGGCTTAAACTTCTCTCTGAAACGGCGAACTTTACAGAGCGCCTTTTCAGACTTCATTCTGAATCCCTCAGAGCAGTGCTTATTACCACAGTAGCAGAAGTTCGTTTCCAGAATAACTTTTTGCGTCTTTTCGCACACCTTACGGCGGGTGCCATTCGGCTTTATGATAATACGTTTATTCCCCATTTGTGCTAATTGACATGGTGAGGGGTAGGAAATTCAATTTTTTTGTCCGAGCAAAAAATGACGCTTAAACACTCGGCACGTTGAGGAGTCAAATGTCCGTCGCTCGTGAGAAAGTCCGTGCCATTATCCGTGCCCGTTGTTCAACGCTATCTCCTGCCGAGCAGGTGGACCTGGAGCGTGGTATCTTCAACTTCACTCTAGAGGACGCCAAGCGTCGCTCTATTCGCCGAGTGTGGGAGAATCCTGAATTTCAAACATTGTATGAGATTTGTGCTCGGCGGACGGTCTCCAATATTGACGCAGGGTCGTACGTCGGCAATGTCCGTCTTATTGACCGTCTGAAGGAGGGCGAGTTCAAGCCGCACGATATTGCCGCAATGCCGTTCACCGAGCTTCACCCCGAGAAGTGGGGCAACTACGTAGAAATGTCCATTAAGCGTGAGGCGAAGATGTTAGAGGTGGATAAGTCGGCGGCGACCGATATGTTCCGTTGCTCCAAGTGTGGTAAGCGGGAGTGTACGTACTACGAGATGCAGACACGCTCCGCGGATGAGCCGATGACCCAGTTCATTCGCTGCCTCAACTGCGGTAAGCAGTGGCGTCAATAAACTGCGGAATATTAGTGTATGTTTTTAACTGTTCTTACCTACAACACCCACGGGCTCCCTTGGTCGCGCGACACCTCTGTAGAAATTTGTGAATGGCTCAAAACGCGCCGACCACAAATTATTTGCCTACAAGAAGTGTTTGTGGAGGCGAATCGCAAGTACTATAAAGAGCACCTAGAGCGTAACGGCTACCGGGTTTGTATTCCACGCGATACTGGTGTTACCCTTGTAACAAGCGGGTTGCTCACTGCTTTTTTGACGTCCAGTTTTGAATACATCAACGAATGTTTCTATCCGTTTCTTGACTACCATAATGTGGAAATCTTCGCCAACAAGGGATTCTTTTCAATTATACTACGTGAACGTATAAGTCGCCGCGTTCTTGTTATTGCTAATACGCACACGCAAAGCGATACTGAGCTCAAATGGATTTTTGGAACAAAGGTCACCCACGGTATACGTAAGGCGCAACATAAGCAGATGCTAGACACCTTAACCACCCGTAATCCGGTTCTTATTGTCGGCGATATGAACTGCGAACGGTCGCCAGAATCACTTATCCGTTATATGACGCTCGTAGACGACAGTCGTATAAAGAAATCCACGTTTTATTCCACCGGCGAGGACCTTGACCATATCGCCTGGTTTCCCTTACAATGGGCACGACCCAAGTGTCAGTTCTGCGACTTTGTGCGGAACGGACCGCGCCTTATCAATTGCCAGGTCTACCAGAAACCTTGGAGCGACCATGCGCCCGTGTTTTTCTCCCTTTTCCTGCCCCTGATGCTAAATAGGACAGATTAGGGGTGACCCAGGCAATACGGGCTTTGCGTCCTGCTTTGCGATGTTTACGTGTACGATTTACCATTCTATAACTTGGGGCGAAAATATATCTTGAATCTGTAGGGAGACATGGCTAAATCGTCTATGTTACCGTGGTACGTGGGTGCTTTTGTGCTATGTATTCTTATAGTTGGATTATTTTACTATGTTTCTGGTACTGCTGACGATTGTAGAGTTCTAGAAATAATTCAAACGCCCAACGGTATAGTACAAATCGTTAATGACGAGTGTAAGGAATCACTGCCCCATACAACCGATAAAAATACGATTCGTATGACAAAAAGCATTTGGTCCGGTTCACGACGCAACGATGTCCTTTTCCACGAGCGTGTCCATTTAGAACAGAAACGGGCTGCTAGAGACTGGGCGGAATTCTATCGTCGTTACTGGGAATACGATATTTCGGCGAAACCACCCACCGACCTACCGCATATATTTATTCGGAATCTTCGTCCCAATCCTGATACACGTGCTGAACCCTGGGCTATGTGGCGACGACGCTATCTATTCTTCCCGAACTACGCCAATACCGCCGCCCCCTCTCTCAAAAATATACGCGTTCAAGTCTGGGATGCCCACGAAAAACGCCTTGTTGACGTACCCGAAGAATGGAAGCAGATTTTCTGTCACGAAGACTCCTGCCCCTACCAATTTGAGCATCCACACGAAATTTCTGCCGAATTTTTGACCCATGACAACCATTCCCAGGCGTCCGCCCGACTACAAAATTGGTGGAACGCAAATAAATATGTTTCGCGGACTCCTTAAGCGGGGGGTTTTAGGGTTGTGAAGTATAAAAATGGCTGCTACGGGTAGGATGGAAAGTATTGAGGTGGTTCCGCCCGTAGCATCTAGTCCTTTGGATTCTATGCGCGGACGCGGTAAAAGTAACGGACTATCCCACCAAAAATATACAACAAGCGAAAAAAAACACCCGAAAGGTAATAAATCAATTGTCATTCTGATGTTGCCAGAAAACACATCTAAGCCTATAGTAGGGCATAAACAATGAGCAGTAACCCTCCCAATGCCGAAATTACGGCATCAAGAGGTCTAGATTTCTATACGTATATTAATCATGAGTGGCAGGATACAGTGAAGATTAAGCCGTACGATTCCAGTGTCTCCGTCAGCGATGAGATTGAAACTCGTGTAGAAAATGCTATTTTTGATATGATTCGTAAAGTCGAAAAAACTAAGCCAAATTCCCCCTTAAGTCAATTTGTAAAAAGCATTATTACCCCTAACTATCAAATCAATAATATCTACGATATACAACGCCTTTCATCCCTGTTTGAATGCCTACATAATCGCGAAGATGTTGCCCGTATTATTGGCAAACTGAACCGTATACAATCCAACGCCCCGATTAGTTTTGTAGTCGCCAATGACCGCTACATTCCTAACAAACGCTGTATCTATCTCTACGAGCCTAAACTCGGTTTACCCGAAAAGCAACAATACCAAAAAGGTGTAGACAAAAAGGCTATCAATGGCTATACTCACGTACTCAAAATAATTGGACAGCTACTTCACGTAGAAAGTCTAGAATCGGCAGTGGCGATTGAGGCAAGTATTTTACCATATTTATCCGAAGAAAACGACCGTGAGGACGTTTCGTTTTCCTATCATCCGTATAATTTGAGTGATTTGAATCGTATGTATACAAATATTCCTTGGAAAACTATGATGGTTGCCTGGGGTATGACAAACGCGGTAGCTAGTAGCGCCTCGTATATCGTCACCAACAAAAAATACATATCCGCACTCAATCGTATGTTTGCTGACTATTCTATGACAACCTGGCGTATCTGGATGCGCGCCCAGGTGATTGTAGACTTTATGAAGTATTTACCCCCGCCGTTTGACGACCTTCACTTCCAGCTTTGGGGCAAACAGTTCCAGGGCACAACAGAAAAAATACCCCAACGGTTCCTAATGCTCAATGTCCTCAAAGAAAATATTCCTCACAATCTCGGATACGCCTATGTCGACCACGGCGTTTTACCCAAACTCAAAACTACCGCCATTGCCCTTGTAGAAAATCTACGCACCGCTACTATTAAACGTATTCGCGACCTCAAGTGGATGACCAAAGAGACAAAGGTGAAGGCAATAGAGAAGTGTAAGTCAATGCTTTTCCAAGTAGCCTACCCCGATAAATGGGAGTTTGAATTAGACGAAACTAGAATTGACCCGACTCGTATGCTAATGAATATATGGAATCTAGCAAAATACGATACAGATGTTATGATAAAACACTTGAAGCGAGGGAAAATCAACGAAAAGGAGAACTGGGAGGACGGCGTCTTTGAAGTGAATGCGTATTACTACAGCGATAAGAATTTGATGGTGATTCCCGCCGGTATTTTACAAACACCGTTTTTTGACCTGAAACGTAGCCAAGCCTGGAATTTCGGCGGTATCGGTGCCGCTATTGGTCACGAAATCACCCACGGATTTGACGATGACGGTCGCTTATACAATAAGAGCGGTGTCATGAAAGATTGGTGGTCCACCGAAGATGCCGATAAATATAAGGAGATGTCCCAATCCCTTGTTGAATTATTCAACAAGGCAACCTATATGGGCGGTAAGGTTGACGGTAATTTGACGTTATCCGAAAATATTGCCGACCTTGGCGGTGTCTCTATTGCTCTAGAAGCGCTTGAAATGGAATTTGCGAAAGATAACTACAGTGACGCCGCTAAAAAGACTGCCTATAAGGAGTTCTTTACAAGCTATGCTGTATCGTGGCGCAATAAGGACCGTGCGAAAAAAGCGGAACAATCACTTCTGCTAGACAAACACGCACCCGCCCCGCTTCGTGTCAACCTTATTGTACGCCAATTTGCCGAATTCTACGCAGCATTTGATATCAGCGAATCAGATCCCGGTTATATTCCCGTTGGTGACCGTATCCAACTATGGTAATGGGGTGGGATTATAGGATAAGCAGGTCATTGAGGCGCCAAACTTCGTACGTACCGTCAGGCATTGGGCGCTTTACAATAAATGGTAGTCGACGCTCCTCCAGTTCCATCTTGGCAATTTGGTACGAATCGTTTACGCCCGTAGGTACTAGAATATAAGGTTTCGCTCCATTATTAATTTGACTGGCGCGAAAGCTAATACACTTCGTCTTCTCGTAATTCGTCAGAAACGGATATGTCGTATGATTGGCATCAAGAAGCGAATTATCACGAAGAGATGTAACCATATCCACGGCGCTCATAGGCGCCGACTCACCGGGTGCCTCAGATGGTCGGATGACAAGTCGCTCCTGAACTTGCTCTTCATACGGAATCCAAATCTCGGGGTGTTGCTTGAAGAGTTTGACAACATCCGCAGCCTCTGCCCGTTGCTGTTCCGTCTGCTCCTCCTCCACCTCATCTACGACCTCTCCCTCATCGAACTCCTCCTCAACAATCTCCTCCTCAACTTCGTTGGCGTATTCGTCCATCTGTGATCTGTCCTCTAACACTCCAGAGAATTAAGGTATCAAATTTCTTCACAATTTAAATAGCCCTTGATAGGAGACGTTCGATGGCTGGTCTAGATGAACTATTGTCATTCCCGAGCGGACAAGACGGCGGTTCTATTGACGGCAACTTCAATATATTTACACGTGAAGATGTAAAGAAAAAGACGGTTGATATTCACACTACGCCCATAATTATGACGGGAAAGGCACCTGCGATTCCAACAATTGATAAACTATCCGTTTTCGCAGGAGGCACCGGACTAGATGTGAATGAAGTTTTAGGAATTAACGGTGAAGCGGTACGTAAAATACTTACCGATACAAGTCCTGATGCTGTTTTTAAAGATGTTAGCGACAAACTATTTCTTATCACGCCGCCCCAAAAGTACGAAAATGTTTCAGAACTACTTCCAAAACAAGTAGGATTTTTATGTATTTTCCACCATTTGTTTTTCCTTGCGAAACTTGCTGACATTCCTAGTTTTCCTATGTTCAGCGCACCCTTCTCCGAAAAGTTCAATGCCATTCAACTAAAATACAACGAGGAACCCAAAAAGACCGAATCTATCTTCGGCGAGAAGTTTGCCGATATAACAAAGTTCTGGGATACCGTTGTAAACGACCTTCCTATATCACCCAAACTCACACTCTCTCAAATACTAGAGCAGATTGAATCAGAGCCCAAGAAGATTTACGAATGGTTGATAGGAACTGTCCCTACGGTTCCAGGGGCTGCACCGTCCGTAGCTCCCGCTCCCGCCGCTCCCGCCCCTTCCACTAGTATCTCTACCGCCCCTGGCGCCGCCAGTATTACAACAAGCAATGGATTTGCCCCCATATCTATTACATCAGGTTCTCAGCCATCAAAAGCCTCTGTAGCACCTAAGAAGCTTCTACCCGCCGGTAGTGGATTAACGCCTCAAGTAGAAAAAGTTATTGAAGGCAAGTTTGCAGCAAGTGGTCGCCCAGGTGCCCCAACCGCCGCCGCTATTGCTGCCGCAACCGGCAGACCGCAACGCGCCGCCGCCGCCGCAAGTCAGGCGTCCACTGCCAAACTTGCCGCTTCTCTAAAGCCAAGAACAAGTGCCGCTGCCAGTAAGCACGTAGCCACAAATCAAAATAAGGAGCCTACAGACGAAGAGCGTAAACAAGCGGAAACTATTGAAAAACAGGAAACTGCGAAAAAGGACGCTGCGCGTAAAGCCGCCGTTACAACCGTAGCCACAAACGGCGAAACACATCCCAGCAAGGAAGAATTTACACCGCTTCCTCATAATACTCCTTCCATTAAAGAGTCTAATAAAGAAGAAAATTCAAACAACAACAGTAATAATGCTAATTCATTGACAACACAAACTAGTAAATAAAACCCATAATAAAATTAGGGGAATGAGTTACGATTTGCGGTGCTTTGGGTGGGAATCTTGTATTGTCCCACATACTCTCAAAGCAGTACAAACCTTCGTTCCCAAATGGACCGACCTGAAGATACTACGTAAAAAGCAGGACGAAAACGGCGAGGATCTACGCCTACTCAGCACCTTCTTTCATGACCCCGCCATCGGTCACTATATGCCAGGCTATACAAAAGGAACACGTATTGACGATGGCAGTTACGGAAATATCTACCTAGGCACCCGTGGTATCTATCAGCCACAAAACGGTAAAACCAACGGCATAATCCATCTTGAACGTGACCACGCTATGGAAGAAATCTGTATCAAAGATGTACGATTGCGCATAACGGACGAGGAATATAAAGGAAGTCCCCGTACATGTCGCACCGCCTACAAAGAGGAACTTCGTATTATTCTTGCCGAAGCGTTCCTACACGCTCTAGTACTCAAAGTGTTTGAAACCGTCGGACTTCCCCAACGTGCCCCTAAACTCTATGAAGTGGTCGGTTATACACGCCAAGGTCGTGCTGCTAATACACCTCAAGACATAGAATCGGTCTGGATGATTATGGAAATGCTTCGCGGTCATACATTAGAGCGATATTTACGTCTAAATTTAAAACCCATATATACCACCGAAGATACTATTAAAACCAATGAAGAACTAATCACTGATATTCTGTTACAACTTGCCCATTGTCTCCATATTTTACAAACCAAACTACATTTCAATCATCGTGATATAAAACTGAATAATCTCTTTGTGCGACATCATACCGATGAATGGGAAAGAAATATTACTATAGAAGGGTACGGTCCCTATACCTGTAAGGAAGAGATTACTCTTTTAGATTTTGGATTCTCCTGTATTGGTTGTCCTGTTGATAATAGCTGTATTATTAATGCAGGAAGTTGGTTTGAAGAAGGGGACCTATGTTTCAAAAAGGGGCGCGATTTATGCCAGTTTTTATACGCCCTACACGCAGCCTATCCACTCTATCAATATGTATCCGCCCCTTTTTACTCATTCATTTCAAGCTCTATGATAGTAAATAAGAATGGAACCCCTGTAAATCTACTTTTTGGTGTAAAAACAGACGGTACGCCAAATCTATCGCCAGGGCAACGCGTGGTTTTTGACCAGGGTATATACACGTTCTTAAAAAGTGAAGAGACCACGATACCAGGTTGTGAACCTCTTCAGTTCCTATCGGCATTGAAGAAATATCAACGAATATAAAGCCGTCAACTAGTAAATAGAATAAGATGAGTGCCACAAACAAACGAGTTATGCGTGATGTTGCCCACGTCCTCGGACCGTCTAAGGAGACCCTTGAGAAAACCGGTATTTACTTTCACAGCGACGAGACAAATATATTTCACGGCACAGCGATGCTTGTTGGACAAAAGGATACGCCCTACTACGGTGGTTATTACTTCTTTGATATTATCTTTCCAGCCGATTATCCCTTTTCTCCCATCAAGGTGAAGACGCTCACGCAGGACGGCAAGACCCGTTTCAATCCAAATATGTATCTAGAGGGTAAAGTCTGCCTCTCTATTCTCAATACGTGGCACGACGGTCCCCAATGGTCCTCTGTTCAAACGCTAGAATCAGTACTCCTAGTGATGATGGCAGATGTTCTCAACGCCGTCCCTCTCAACAACGAACCTGCCTACTATAACGCAGGTCTCAATGACCAGGCAAAGATATATAATCGTATGCTGTTTCACGCCAATGTAAAAACGGCTATTCTGACGATGCTTCAGACTCCACCGCCGTTTGCCATGCCCTTTCTAGATGTTATGCGTCCTGTATTTCTAACAAATTATAGTGGTGTGTTGCTGGGCGCGGAGACGCACGAGGTGGCGTGGGACGGGCGCTCCGAAATGTTGGCGGTCTACGGAATGACGGTGCGCTACGATTTCGCGCGGCTGGCAGGAGACCTGCGGGCAGTGCGAACGATGCTCGGTGGCAGCGGCTAAGACGGGGCAGGGGCTGAATACACCGCAAACCAGTTAACTGGACTATTATCTGCCAAACCGGCTGTAGAACTTATAGTTAATATATCTCCAGCTATTGTATATGTTAGAATGCCAGGTGTTCCACTAATCAATTGATATGATAAAAAGACCTTTGGATTGTATGTAAATACTATTAGCGGACCAACAGTCGCGGTTCCGCCGAGAAGTGTTACAGTTCCCACCGAATTTGGCACATTTAACATACCCGTGCCGTAAATATCACCGCGAACACCGTCAAGCCCTGATGTATTATTTTGCGTTTGAACTAATAGATACGAATCTGTAGCGTTTGATGATACGATTCCTGCTTTTGCCTGGACTACGTTCATTTGTGTGTAACCGGTGGCGTTGGATGCCCTGACAGTCGCATTTGTCTGGGTTGCGTTCATTTGTGCGTATCCAGCGTTAAATGTATTTCCTGCAATAATATCTGCAACAGTATAACTATACGCATTGATTCTAACTGGCGTAAAAATACTATTTACTGCAACATACGTATCTCCTAGTGTAGCTCCTAGTTGAACAGTGTTGTTATATACAGTATTAGATGCTGTAATATATGCGTTTGAAGACGCCGTGGCAATGATATTTGCCGTGGCGCCTTGTGAAATAACATAGGGATATTGCCCATATGCCCTAACAATTGGTGTCGAAATAGTGCTCAAATAGATGGATGTCGTCGTGCTATATATAGTATTACCCACTTCCATTTTTGGTGTATTTGCGTTGCTAAACGATATCAATCCATATGTGTTATATTGGGTGAGTGTAGAATTAATCATACCAACAACATTGGAATAATCCGGTGCTAACTGCGCAATAATATTGCCCTGGGTATAGACAGAAGGTCCTAAATCTGGAGTACTGTTGCCAAAATCCATATTATCAGGAACATAGACCGGTTTATCACTATTAAATATGGCAAAATGGACGTCGTTAGGGTCAATAAATCCGTTGAAGAATGTTGTAGAATCATAAACTCCTACATAATATTGTGTAACTCCAGGGTTGGTATCAGGAAAGAGTTTTTTACCGTTTTCGCGTAGAATACGACCTGCGGGGCATTTACTTGCGTAGACATTCGGCAACGGTGTGAGCGTATTATTTACATACGTATAAAATACCGTATTGAAGGGTGCAGTGGAAATATACGAACGGCGAACTCCGCCAGGGAAGCCATCCATCATTCCACGTACGGTGGTCATTTCTACATTGACCAGATGTTTTTTTGTAAAAATTGAACCGCTCTTTTAGGGTATGTCGGTTGTTACAATGATGGCTTCAGGTGTATCAGCGTTAAAAAAGTTCCTCCATGAGCGTCGTGCTACCGACGATGTCTACGGTCTTGTCGGTATGGGCAACGATGCCGGCAAGTACAATGTAGACGATGCCGAGTACGATACATTCCTAGACCTGGTTCACCAGCATATTTATAGCACTCCTCCTCGTGCGCTCTCCCTTATTGAGCGCCACAAGGAACATTCCCACATTCTTGTAGATTTGGATTTCCGCTATGGGGAGACGAAGGGTGGACCGCTCATTCGCCACTTTAACCACGACCAGGTTCAGACCTTTATCGCAATGTACATTGCTACGATGGTCTATTTCACGCGGATAGAAGACCTCGAGGATGACCTTATCTTCTATGATATGGTGAAACCGGCGCCTGAGACCGATAAGAACCAGCACAAGGACGGAATTCACATCCAGTGTCCTACGCTCAACACGACGCCAAAGTTCCAACATGCGATTCGTGGATTCCTCCTGAAGAATGAGGCAATCGCCAAGGTATTCGGCGGGACAAATATGTCCAATTCTGCCGAGGACTGTTTTGACAAGTCGGTTATTGCCCCCAACGGCTGGTTCCTCTACGAGTGCTGTAAGCCTGACAAGTCGCAGTATAATGTGGCGCATATCTGGAAGGTGGATATTGCCGACATTCAGGAATCTCTCAGCGGCGTGGAAGACCCTGATAACTTTGTTGAGCTCGTGGATATTGTGAAGGATATGATGACGGATGTAGCCATTCCCACGTCTCCGCTGGAGATTATGAAAACGCTCAGCATCCGTATGGGACCCACCGACCTTGTGGAGCCGGTGGTGCGTGAGATGCGTGCAGCTGAGTGGGATACCTGTGCGAATTCGGGCTCCACGAACGCAAAGAAGCCTATCCGTAAGGCTACGGCTGCAACAAAGGCACCAGCAGTGGCTGCTGAGGGAGGTGCCGAAGAGAATGAGCTTGTAGTCGAGGAGGTAATTATGAATGCGCCGGTTGAGACGTCGGCGGAAGATATCACATTTGCCTATCGTCTATGTAAGGAGTGTATCAATGCTGAGCGTCGTGCCGGTGAGTATTCCGATTGGGTAACCCTTGCCTTCTGCC
Organism: Chloridella minuta; assembly: GCA_032273045.1. Taxonomy (NCBI): domain Eukaryota; class Xanthophyceae; order Mischococcales; family Pleurochloridaceae; genus Chloridella; species Chloridella minuta. The sequence continues at coordinate 24,224 of JAUKPQ010028596.1, read as the reverse complement.
TCAAAAACATTGCCGATACCGAAGAGTCATATCAGACGTGGGTAGATGTCACCCGTCGTGTAGATGCGCACCATAAGAAGAAGACCTATACTGAGGACCAGTTGCGGTCACGCTGGAACTACGTCAAGCTCAACGGCTCTCGGCGCCCCATCCGTATTGCCTCACTTGTTGAGTGGGCAAAGGAGGACAATCCAGATAAGCTCCGCTCCATTCGTTCCGAAACAATTACTCTCTGGATTATCAATTACGCCAATGATACGCATGTAGACCTGGCTGAGCTTGTCCATCGTCTTTACAAGCACGAGTTCCGTTGCTCGGTTGGTCGTAAACTACTGGATCTCTATCACTATAACACGGAGGGGAGCAGTTGGAAACGGCTTCGAACGAATAATGAACTCCGTTGCCGACTATCTGATGGCGTAAAGAATGAAATTTATGAGGCGATTCGTGAAATCGGTCGTCAGCACAACGCAACCAACAATCAGGCAGAACGTGACCGTGCCGATGAACGCATGAAGAAACTAGGTGGCATCGCACGACAGCTTAAGATGTCGGGCTTCAAAGACAGCGTCTTGAAAGAGTCACAGGAGAAGTTCTACGATGAAGATTTCACAATGCGACTTGATTGCGACCCTGATATTGTCGGTGTAAGCAACGGCGTCCTGGTCCTCAACTATTGCGAGAAGGAGGATATGAGCGATATGCGTGTCCTTTTCCGCAAGGGACGTCCCGATGATAATATCAGTTTCCAGATGGGGCGGATGGAGCCGGACCTAGACCCCATTCCTTACGAGCCGTACAATCCCAACGACCCTGAGCAGATTGCCCTGATGGGATTCTTCAAGCTCATCTATCCCGATGACGAACTCCGCGAGTATGTCCTTACCCTTCTTGCCTCGTGTCTAGAAGGACGCAACAAGGAGCAGAAGTTCTGGATTAACACCGGTGGTGGTTCAAACGGAAAGTCAATGCTCCAGAATCTGATGGAGTACACGTTTGGTGATTATCAGACCTCGCTTCAGACTACCGTTCTGACCCGTAAGCGACCCGAGTCCGGTGCCGCGAATCCTGATATGATTACCACCAAGTGTAAGCGGTACATCTATATGGGTGAGCCCGACCCAGGTGAGAAGATTAATACGTCCCGTATGAAGCAGCTCAGCGGTGAGGACCGCATTGAAGCCCGTGGTCTCTTCTCAGACCAGGAGAAGTTCAATATGATGGGCAAGATGTTTCTCTCGTGTAACGACCTTCCGCCCATCTCCTCTATGGATAACGGTACGTGGCGCCGAATTCGTGTGATTCCCCACATCAGCACGTTCAAGGATCCTGGCAGTCCTGACATTGATCCAAGTAAGCATATTTACGAGAAGGATATGAAGCTCAAGATTAAGCTGAAGAACTGGCGCGTGGCGTTCCTCGGTCTCCTTGTCCACTACTATGATACCAAGTATCTGAAAATGGGGCTCAGGGAGCCACCGTGCGTCTTGACAGCGTCCAACAAGTACAAGGAGCGCAACGATGTCTTCATGTCGTTCTTCAATGAGCACTATATCAAGCAGGTCGGTGGAGGTCCTGTGACTCTCAAACAACTGCGATTGGACTTCCGCGAGTGGAAGAAGAAGCTGGGTCGCGAGGTGGATCTGAAGGAGACCCTACTGGTGGAGCGGATGAAGGCAGAGTGTGGCAATAACTCCACCGATAAGGAGTTCTATGGCATTGTGCCTATTGAGGATGATGAGACGGACCTCAGTGGTGCCCCCGTGACAGTTACCGCCCCTGTGGCTCCTGCCGTGGCAGCCGTGGCAGCCGTGGCAGCGGTTCCCGTCCAAACAACTCTACCCGTCCGTCGCTAAATGCGTCAGCGACTCATCTATTTTTTTCGTTCTGTTCTGTAAATGAATAAAGACGAACTCTTTAATGATTTTATCAAAGTACTCATTTTCGGTGAAGGGCAGATAATTGCCGCCGAGCCCTTAAAAAAAGCGTTCAATGCCTGGAAGCGTAAGTTCCTGGTCACACCCAGCCTCAAATATGAGGAGATGTTGGAAGTACTGAGTAAACGGGCAGGAGTGGTGCGCACCGATACCCAGCTCACCGGTGTTGGTCTACGACCCAAAGAAATCAAAGAACTCGATGTACGAAAGTACATAATGCGCTGATTTGTTTGGGGAAAACATACATATATTCAATGAATATACTTATGTTGTATTGAGTGTGAGGTAGATGGGCTCAACCGTAGTTTGTAATTAATAAATATGAACCGAGTAATCCTAAAATAACCGTGAGAACACTGGCAATTACACGGGTTTTGACAGTTGCGTTCGGCTGTACCATCGGTACCACAATATATGCTATAAGCGAAAAACAAATGAGCGCAGTTATCCAAAACGTCAGCATCACCTTATCATCGCTTGTTTGAAATCCAAATATGTGCCAAGGAACGCCTTCAGTAGGCTCATTGTCCAAAAAGTCACGACGGTATCTCCGCTCCTCGTGCTCCAAATGTACCGCATTCTTCTCAGCATTATCCAAATGATATCTAACCTCTTTTTGATATTGTCTGAGTACCTTTACCGCTTCTGCAAGTTCATTACCCGTTTTGAACTTATCTTGAATTCTCGCAATAAGTGTATTATTTGGTCCTCTATATTGTTCAACAAACTGCGAATTCTCACTTCTTAGCCTTTGTAGCGTCCGGGCAAGTGGTATATCTGGGTCGCATTGATCTATAACACTATCCTTCTGATTCAAATCTCTGCGAAGCTCATTTGCTTTAATCTTTGCCGCATCGCATTCAGAAACCGGGTTTGGTGTAACCGTTGGCTGTTGCGCCTGTATATTGTTCATCGCCGCCGTTACCCCAGTTGGACTACATCCAGGTTGGCATTGTATTCTGGTAGCAGACTGCTTATTACCCATTCCTTATTATGGTATAATATTTACACTATGAACCGGCGACATTACACACTTGTCTTGCAGCAGAAGACATCTGCTTCTGTAAATTTTTCAGCACATTGGATTTGCCACTCTGAATCTCTAGCATCTCAGCCGTCGCCGCCGTGTTAGCATTCGCCAGACCCGTCTGTACATTGGTGCTCATATTGCTGACGCAGCTGCCCGCAGCAAGAGCACCATCCATCGCCGAATTCATAGCGTCGTTGACCTGGTCCTGCCAAGAGCCACTGACATCTGGGCAGCTCGGGGGAGCAGGAGGAGGAGGCGACGCCTGAGCGAAGCGGCGACGGTGCCACAGCTTGGTATCGCGCGAGAGCTCCGTGTAGAAGTACTTGTAGAGACCAACGCATACGACAATGAGACCGAGAGCTCCGTATAGGACACCCGCAAAACCAGTTGTGATGAGCCCCTTCTTTGCCCAGTAAGTAATAATCGTCGCTGTGAGCACACTCATAAACACGACCTGGAGATAGAAGAGTGTCTCCAACTTATTATAATTGTACCACTCGTTAATCTCAAACTGGCGCTTTGAGTTTATCTTATCACGCTGGATAGCATTCTCAATCGCATTGTTATTCGTCATAATAACATCAGTAAGGTTGTCTACATCAGTAGAACGAACCTGGTAGAAATTAACGTTGTGGTGCATATCCATATAGCGACCCAAATCAATCTGCGCCTTCTGGAATGCATTCTGCTTACGATTTGTGATATCGGTCAAGATAGCAGAAATGTTTTGCTGTTGGAACTGGCTGTAACCCGCCGGGTCCTTTCGCAGACCAGTAGCAAAGTTTAAACGCTCCAGTTGCTGATCCTGAACGACCGCTGCGATGCCTGGATTCTTATAAACGGACATTCTTCTCTGTAATGTTAAAAGACTTTTATATCTTTTCGTCATAGAACTCACAAGAGAACATAGTTCCTCTCGGGGGTTTGTAGTCTGGGTGGTTAGACCGGGATTTATGCTTTCTGGTAAACGTAAAATATCGCACCGAGCGCTAATACATTGAGCGCCGTCCATACAACAATTCGGTTGTTAGTGTAGTTATTCTTCTCCTCCGTGAAGCGTACCATTTCCTTCTGCGTTGTAACAATAGCATCATCCTTATTGAGGAGAGCGTAACCCGCCTGTAACTTGGCGAGTTTGTTATTAATATCAACATTCAAGCCGTCAATCGCCGTCTTTGACGATAGAATATTACCAACGCGCGTCTGCGCTAGATAGCTGATAATCTGGAGAACAGAGTTAGCGCGTTTGTTCAACTGTTGCGTAATAGCAAGGTACTCGTTCGCCTGAGTAGCATCTGTAGCCTGGCGTAGCGTCGCCGACTGTAAAAACTGATTTAACGCATAAATGTAGCGTGACTCGTACCAGCAGAACTCCGCCTGTAGGTTTGCGTATAATTGACCGTCCTGCTGCATAAGTTGGTCCATATTCACAGTGCCGCTCTCATTCAACGGCGGTACCGGTATTACTCCAGTATTAATAAGGGACTGAACCTGACCGGCAATAGCAGTGCTGGAAATTAATCCGGTTTTCGTATCCACCGGAAGGCTATCGTTCATCACACCCTTTCCTCCATTACCCGCCCATACCTGTAGTAGGAAATTAGGCGTCTGTTTTGAGGTCGGGTCAATTACAGGGCATGTAATCACCTGATTGTTTACTGCCGACATATCTCTCTGTCAAAACCGGATTTTTATTTCTTGGACCGAAGCTTCAATGCCCCACCAGCGACCCTACCATAATTGTCCGTTTCGTTAAAAAGAGAATTGGCAGGAACCCCAGATCCTTTTGTATTCACTGTCGTTGTCTTCGCCGGGGATATTTGACTTCGGTGAGACATAACTAAATATCCTACACTAGCAACTGCTACAAGCATCAACACCGTGGAGACTGTATATAACACACCACGTGTATTGGGGTGTAAAGGCTTCCACAATCCCAAGATTGAACTGTGATAATCAGCTCCAAACTTCTGACGAACATCGGACGCCTGTTCTTTACGCAACTCAGCAAGTTCATTCTTATCCTTCATTTTAGCTTGTATTTCCGCTAGTTGTCTCTTTTCTTCATTTACTACTGTAGTAATAGATTGACGTTCGCGTTCAATGCTTTCTGCTATATTATTTAGTCGCTGAAAATATTCATTTAATTCATTAGTAATTTGTTGTACGTGCGATTTACGAGCAGAATCATTTTGCTGTGCCCCTTGGACACCTGTTGCGATAGCACGTATGTTTTGCTCATCCGTAATCTCAGCATATAATCGTCTCAACTCATCATCTTGACGACGTACAAAATTCTGAAAATCTTGTTGTGAGGGTAATTTTTCCATCTTACTAAAGTCGCTTACAGGACGTCCCCCAATTGCCGTCATTGGACCTCTTGACGGCATAATCCGTCTAGGTGGTGCTGAAGCAGTACGGGCGGCTTGAGCCGGTGCCGGTTTGTTCTGATTTTTCTTACGAAAAGGCCACTTCATATTCCTACGTTTTCAACCGTTTTTTATACAACGCAAATGCGATATCCGTCCACTTCACCACACGTCTCTGACCCACGCTTGAAGTGTACTACGTCACCGGGAACTAATCCCAAAACCCTCGCCGCCATATCTACGTGGTAAATAATATGGGGTAGGTTCTTCTTGGACTTGAGATGTAGACGCTTAATGAGTTCAGCCACTTCAGGTGCTGATAACTTCTTAAAGGTCGGTTGCATAACGTGGCGTAGAGGGTTGCTAATCAGATTCTTCATATTGAAGTAACTGATACGCGCCTTACGTATATTCCACTGCTTTGCCGCCTGAATATCAAACACTGGGTGATACGATTCGGCGAGCATCACCATAATCGTATCCGTTTCGGGATTATAGTGCTCTGGCGCCTCGTCGTCCCACAGGGCATTCGTATCCGTTTCTACGCGAAGACGACAGGCGTTCTCTACCCAGTACAGTACGATTGCCCGTTCTACTGGCACGTCCTCTGTCGCACCGGGCTTTGTGGCGATGATTTTGAGTAATGGAATAAGGGCGCTTGTCGTGGCTACCTTGAGGATTTCCTCGGGGCTCGTATTTTCGTAGGTGGCAACATCGTAGCCACGGTCCTTCAACACCTCTAAGATAGTAGGTCGTGAACGGATAATCTGGTCAATCGTATCGGCTTCCATCGTGACTCTGACTCTATTTAATTGTCTGTGTTTAGATTGCCTGTCGGGCTCAATTTTTAAACGCTGTCTACTTTTTTTACTGGTGCGGGAGTCACATTCTTAAGTGCTTTAGTTTCCTTCTCTTCTCGTGCTTTATCCTCCGCTGCAGCGGTGACCTCGGATGCTTTTAATGCAGCTTTTATATTATTAGGCGTCTCTTCCTCACTTTCGTCCTCGCTCTCGCTCTCGCTCTCGTACTCACTCCCACTCGCCTCGCTCGTACTCCCACTTCCACTCCCACTCCCACTCTCCTCATTGCTATTCTCCTTATTCTTTAGTGCCGGTGCCCCTGCCGGTGCCGACGCTGCCGGTGCTGACGCCGCCGGTGCCGCCGCCGCCTTCATACGATTATACGCCACAGACTTATACGGATTTAGAGGACCTTTATCATCTTCATCGTATCCATATATAAAAATCATACATGTTGGACCATACTCTTTAATCTTCTTTAATAATCCATCTAATGTATAACATTGTGGTGTACCCTTATCTATTTTACATACACCTTCCTTCTCAGTTACAAACATAGAATCAATGTATGAATAGAGTTTCTTTTTGGGGTCAGTTTCAACTCTACGTTTTGGCTCACACTCTAACTCATCATACATAACTACAGCGGTATAGTGTCCTGCTCTATCTGTTAAACGTCCCAACATAACTCCTAAGAATTCTGGCTTTGCGATTTGAGACGGTAATATTTTAAGCATCTCTTTAAGGTATTGTTTGGTGTCATTATTATATATAAATTTCCCTTCATCTGTTTTAAGAGCACCAGCAACTACACCACTTTCATCAATATCCGTAAATGCAGTAGTTAACCCTTTGTATCCCATTATATTTATCCATTTTGTAAATATTTCAGGTATAATATTTCCTCCAGGTTGACATACAGCCCCTTCCGTCTCTATTGTTTTTTTCTCATCTGCCGACCACTCTTTTTTATATACTATATCAAGTGCTTCACGATCAATATCAGTAGGTTTACCTGTAGCATCAGTCTTAATATATTTCTTATATTTAGCTCGTTCCTCTGCTTGTCTTTTTTGAGATAACGCAAAAGCCTCACCGCGACCATCTTCTATAATTTTGCGTATTTCGGCATCCGTTTTACCCTTATACTTTTCCTGCTTTCTTTCACTACTTCCAACTGGAGGTATTTTTATATCACTTGATTCAGGTTCTACATCTTCTTGAAGTCTTCGTATTAAGGAGTCTAACAATCCAGGATATAGTTTAGCAAGTCGCATGTTTAGATCATCATTTTCATACTCCCTACACGCCATAACTAGATTCACCTGTGTTCCTTGTTTTTTAGCGTGTGCTATAGCATCCGTTCCTGCCGGTAACCGTGGAATATAAAGATTATTCTTATTCTTATCAGTTTGATCCCATACAAATTTTGCCTCTTGTAATATATGATTCAAAGCGTGTTTTCCACATAGTGCCCTATCCTGTTGTTCAAGATACGTTGCCCCACCGCGCTTTAATTTTCGGGTGTAACGTTTGACCATCCTCTACTCATGCATCTATTTTTATAACTTTTACATCTGCCTCAGACGGAATTTCTGTGCTTGGTATTTGTGCGTCAGCCGCACGACCACCCTTCATACTAGAACGCCTTGGTCTCGGTGCTGCCGGAAGTGCCTCAACTGTAGGTTCCCCTTTGACTGCTTGTACCGACACCGCATCGTTTACATTTTGCGCCTCGTCTGGTGTTACGGCGCCCTCGGCAATCAAAGGATTATCTGTTGCTTCACTGATTACTGTCGGCACCGGCTCCGCCGGTCCAGCCATATTCGGTGTAGGAGCAGATACCTTTACAACTTTCACACCCGTTGCGTCTGGTGTCGGTAATGGACCAACTGTATTCGCATTTTCTGGAGTGGGGGTCGGTGTGGGGGTGGGCGTCGGCGTCGGTGTGGGTTCCTCTTGAACAACCTCCAACTTCGGCGGACCGCCTGGCATAAAATCAAACATCGCATTTGTCGCCGCCTCCTCCTTCGATATAGGACCACCTGTAGGAGTTGATGTAGCTACCGGCGTAGAGGTTGGTGTAGTTACAGGTGATTCTTCTGCCGGTTTCGCAGTCGCAGTCGCAGTCGCAGTCGCTGTCGCCGTTGCTGTCCCCGCAAACGTCGCCATAACCGACGAGAGAATATCCGCCGGTGGGGGCGTCGGCGTAGACTCAAATACACCCGTGCCCGACGGCAAATCACGGAACGCCCGTACGTGCTTCTCCGTCAAAAACCGTACACTTGCATTCGCATACGTTGTCAATTCCTGATCCAGCAACTTAAGAGCATACGGTATCTCAATCTGACTGAATGTGGTACGAGACTTCTTCACCGGCAAGACCAAGCCCAACGTATCTGCCGTCTCGCCCTGGAACGTCAGCGGTCCGTCGCACGTCGGACAGACAAACAACTTCTGCGACTCATTATAAATTGGCATTGTTCCACATCCATTACAAATCCAGAACGTTGTACCATCCGAACGCTTCATCATAGATTCCTGTAAGAACTCCGTCACACCGTGGGCAATCAACGCATCGCGCTCCATCTCACCAATACGCATACCACCCTCATTACCACGACCGCCCGTCGGCTGATGCGTACGAATCTCCTTACGACCCTTTGCGCGTGAGTTCAGTTTATCCTGCGTCAAGTGCTTCAAACGCATAAAGTATAGTGGTCCCATAAACACGGACGAGGTAAACATCTTACCCGTAATACCACTGTATAAAATCTCCTCACCCTCACGCTGTAATCCCATCATTTCCAGCGCATCACCAATCGCCTTGAACGACTGCTCATCGTTCATAAACGATGTAGCGTTCATCTTCGCACCCACTACCGCACCTAGTTTTCCGAACACTTGCTCAAGTAATTGTGCTATTGTCATACGGCTAGGAATACAGTGGGGGTTGACCATTACATCAGGCACCAGACCCTCCGCCGTACGTGGCATATCCTGGGCATCTAACAACATGCCCATAGTGCCTTTCTGTCCGTGGCGACTACTAAACTTATCGCCCAGCTCTGGCACCCGCTCCTCCAAGATTCGTATATGAACAAGCCGCATTCCGTTCGCCTGATGAAGCACGACCACCTTATCCACCCGCCCGTTTGTAAACACGGTCGGCAACACCGACGCGTCTGTCACCGCCCCCGTATCAGGGCTTGTCAGGTACATTCCAACCAGCACCAACTTATCGTGAATCCGTGCGCCCTCTTTGATAATTCCCGTATCGTCTAGTGCCGAGTAGTCGTAGCCAGGCTTGAGGTCGGTCCACGCAAGGACGGTACGCGGGTTGCCAATACGATACACCGCCTTGCTCATAGGGTCCACCTCCTCCGTCGCCGTATACGACCGCAAGGCAAGGGAACGGAATAGACCGCGCTCAATACTTGTTCGGTTGAACAGGATACCGTCGTCCTGATTGTAGCCGTTGAACGAATTGATACAGAAGATAATATTGGAGCCGTAGGGCATCGCACCGCCGCCCACCGCCTCGTGAACGATCGTCCGTGCCAACGCACCTTCGCCGTAACATAGCATAGACCCATAGGTATCAAAACGGTTTTCGTAGTTCGTGGCGTAGTAACCAATCGCCTGTTTGCTCTGTGAACAACTGAGCTGGTTGCGGGGCGACTGATTATGATTGGCAAAAGGAATCATATTGGTAAGAAGTCCCATCATCGACGACGGATGAATCTCGGCGTGGGTATGTTGGGGCGTCAGGTCCGCCTTGTTTCCGTACCAGCTTACATACGCCTCGTTGCCCTCGTACGGGTCAATGTACTCAATGGCACTGATATAGGGCGCCAATACCTTATCGTAATCGGCAAGTGTGACCGGCTCATCTGGGTCCGGCTGTCCCTCTGGTGTAGCCAACGGATCCACAAACTTCGTCGAATAAATGCCGAGACTCGCAGTGAGTGGAAGCGTTCCACACACTAGGTCGCGCCAACTGGGGCGAGGCACCTTTGTCGCTGCCGGTGGCCAAGTTCCACCCGTCCCCAAATGCCACAACGGGCGCAATGGGCGCCCGTCGTCCAAATACACACGTACACTATTATCCGCCGTATTGAATGATACCGACGCCGTCGGTGGCAGACACGCCGTCCACTTCATCTGCTTCAACACACGTGTTAGCAATCCAGGCTCGGTTGAAAATCCAATTGTACCTCCGTTAATCTGGACCGACGCCGCCGCCACCACCACTGCCTGAGTTGCCTTTGCTACATCAATCACCCCACCACGGGTGAGCAACCAGTTCATCAACTGCGGTGCCGGTGAGGCAATACTAATCGCCGTCAATATACTCAGATTCTTCGTGGCGCCAATATGCGAACCCGTCGGCGTCTCACTAGTACAAAAGTACCCAATCTGACTCGGATTCAGGTGACGCGGTCCTACCAACTTCATTGACGTATCAAAGTCGCTGACAACACGGCGAATATGGCTCATCGCATCCATATACGAAATACGCGCCAAGGGTTGAATCACACCGCTCTTCATATTGTACTGATTTGTTCCCCACTTTCCACGGAAGCCCCTCATAATACTATCATTGAGCGCAGCCGACGCAAGAATCTTGGCAATATTACCAGGACTGAAAATATTCAAGAAGTTCTCATCCGTGTAGAGACTCTTATTGTAATTATACGTGACGTCCACTTGTAGGCGCACCGCCTTCTTCCAATCCTTCAAACACTCCGAAAAAAGTCCACGCAAGAGCGTACCCGTTGATAGCAAACGCTGATTACGAATATCATCACGATTCGTATTGGGCTCCATACGCATCTCCACACGAATCATACGGCGAATAAATTCGGCAAGATACTGGGCACGGGCTAATGGGCGGTCCGGTACGTGACTAAATAGATGCGTATGTAAGATATCTAATACGTTTTCTACAATAAAGCCCTTCGTAAGTGTTCTAATAAACTCTATCGCTTGTATCTGCGAGGTAATTGGGTAGGCATCCTGAATACTTGCGATAAGCGTATTCTCCATTGATGAGGTAGCAGGGGAGTTTGTATCCGGTAGAATCATACGCACAATCTCCTTATCCGATTCCACACCAAGGGCGCGGAACAGGGCAAATAGCGGAATAGCACCCTTCACAAACGGAATGCTAATACGAATTACGCCCTCCATATTGCCACGGGATGCGTGAAGGCGATAGATACCTACACGACGCGTCTGCTTTGTCACAGGGTGTTGGCAAATGACCGAGGCGTACGTAGCTATCTTTTCATCGGTTGGCGGTTTGACGGAAATATAAATAGAATTAAACGCCTGTTCCTGACGGGTAATAAGTAGCTTTTCCGCTCCGTCTATAATAAAGTACCCACCGGCATCGTTACGACATTCACCCATCTCCATTAGCAGTGACTTCGGGGCATTATACGTGGCACACAGCTTAGAACGTAGTAAAATTGGAATACGGAAAAGGTTAAACTTCTCAAATTTCAGTTCACGCACCTGTTTCGTATAGACAACGCCATTCTCGCCGACACTCGGATTCGTAAACGTGAGTCGAATAAGTATATCGGTGCGAAACGTTGTAGAATAGGTGAGATTGCGAATACGCGCCTCATTCGGAAACATACGACGAACCGTCGTACCGGCATCCAGGGTAATTATAGGTGCGCCGACATCAAGTACTAAATTCTCTGGAACATCTGCTACGCCACCCACAAAAATCTCAGTCTTATACTTATATATACCCTTCTCGGCTTCCAACGGCTCTTTCAATATAGTAATAGGGTTCTCAGCAAGAATCAATTCGGGAAGTTCACGAAAGATGAACGCCTCGTAAGATTCTATGTGATGTCTACTCAAAAATGTATTAGGATTCGCATCAAAGTAGCGTTGAAAAAGTTCCGGGGCAACATCGGCAAGTGAAGGGGATACATCAGCATCTGGCGGTTGGCATATACCTGTTTGCTGATTCATACCTCTCTGTTTGTGTATAGACCTTTCGTTAGCGAACGTTCCGTATTGTAATCCCTGCCTAGCAAGGAAAGCAAAACGTATATACTTTAGTTAAATGACTGCTGTCCCTGTACACCAGCTGCCATATTTGCAGCAATTGACGTTTGTCCGACTCCAGCCGTTGCCGCATTCGCAAAGGCACTGGTGCCTGAAGCACTAGCGCTACCAGCCGATACACCCGCACCAGGCGCATTGAGCATATTTGGGCTGTACGGCGCAGGACCTGCCATTAATGTGTATCCCGTGTTTATCGGTGTAATAACTCGGCTAGGATCAATCAGCTTCACATTAGGATCTGCTGCGTAGCTCCACGAGTGAGGAGCGCTCATATTATCAGATGCTGGTGAGCCAGGGTAATTATTCGGCTGGGCTCCCGTCGCTGTAGAATACGTCGTTTGTAGAGAATTCGGGTATACACCCGCAAAGAACGGACGGCTGAGCGCCTCAAGATAGCTACCACCACGCTGAGAACGACGGGAACGACGCAAGGCACGGCGAGAGGCACGGCGTGATTTACGGCTGGCAAACGCAAGACCCCTACGATTCGCGCGACTGGGCTTCTTCCGATTAATACGGCGAGTCTTACGGTTGGAACGTTTTAGCTTTCTGTTCACCATTCTATTTTATAGCCGGAAGTTAATTCTTTGTGATTCTTGTTTTCCAAGAAAAGCAAAGAGACTATTTATCTACCTTGTCCGCTGACAGCTCCAGTAGGCGCCGGATTTCCAGAAGAATAGAGCGCCGGACGAGTCATATTGTTAAAATCTGATGAAATGCCGGTGATTTGCGGTTGGATAGCCATCGCAGTGCCCTTGCTGATAAAATCCCAAGTGCGCTTCTCGGGTGCCGGATCAGAAGGATAATTATCGGGTACCGCACCCGTATACGTATTATACGTAGTCTGTAATGTATTAGGGTATACATTCGCAAAGAACGGGCGGCTAATAGGGTCTAAGCTAGGTAGCGCAGTGCCGGTAGTGCTTGTATAAGTGCTACCAAGCCAGTTGCCGAAATCAGTAATGATATCACCACCACGCTGTCTTCGCTTCGCTAAACGTAACGTATTGCGCCCCTTGCGACCCTTGACTCCCTTACGTCCCTTGCGGTTACGGTTGGTACGGCGACCGCCGACCTGATTTGAACCCATATTCGCCGGTACAGTCGGCCAGAACTCGGTATTATTACCGCATCCCAGCGTCAAAGCGTTCTGAAAATATACATCCAAATCCTTAATCGAACCTGGGTCGGTATCCACCTCTACAGGAAAGCGACCGTACACAGAAACGTTTGCGCCGGGGGTCATCACATAATTGAGCGGGGCACCTACACCGCCACGCTGAGAACGACGCGTCTTCTTAACATTCTTGCGACCACGCGTAGATTTAGAACGCATTTCCCTATAATGTGTCACGAAACTCTTTGCCGAGAGTTCTGACAATTCTGTTCCAAACAACGTGTGCCACTTTTTACGTAATGCGCTTGTACTATCACTACGACGAGCAAAAGTATCAAACGCTTTAAGTTTATGTTGGACATTCGCAATAGATGGCATGGCAAATCAAAGATTCCTTGATTTACTATGATATTATAAGTTGCTTACATATCAACTGTTCCTGTACGCATCATTTCCTTAATCCGGGAAACGGCGTTCCGTGCCACGCTTGTCAACCCACCACCAATCTTAGGTAGGACAAGTGGGGAAGGGGCGGGACCTAAGAATCCACTGTACTGGTTATTCTGGCTGAAGTACCAGAAACCAATGAGTCCAAAGATGACCAACAGAATGGCAATGAGTGAAGCTGCGCGACGGAGGCTGTACTTGAGTGTATTACGCTCATACTGGTCAACACCAAACTCGGCACGGTGAACCCAGAAGGCAATGAAGAGCATCACAACACACGCGGCAAAAAAGGTTGGCGGTGCTAACGTCGGATACACAGTAGCAGTAATAATTACAGCTATGATACAAACGACAACTCCGCTAAGTTGTAGAGTACGGAAGGTCAGTGGATGCATTCTGTTAAATGATTAGATTTTCTCAATGAGATCAACATGAGTCAGAAGTGTCTTCTTACAGCAATACCGAGTCAACTGAAGCTCATCGAAAACGACCGACTCTGGGGTCTTAGGAATCTTCTTACCATCAAAACACGTCGGTTCAGCATATCCAGGACCCTTCATTTCACGCAGACGCTTCTGGTAATAATTCCATTTATCCGCAAGTAGCTTACCACAATTCATACAACGCACCGGAATAAGCATATTGGCAAAGACCTCTGATTATCCCGGGTATATTACCGACGACCTATCAAATTTTATGATCATTTGCGTTTAAATCGTGATAACCTAATCGTTCCACCAAACATAAAGAGTAATGTCTTCAGTTACTGCGACCTCTCGCTCATTCAGTGGCAACGGAGTACGCGCCGAATTCAACCGGGTCAATGCCCTCATCACCACCCTGGAGCAGCGCCTCAAGGTCTTAGAGGCGAAGGGCGCCACTCAGGGTCTACAGGGACCCCCTGGACCTGCTGGTCCCGTTGGTCCTGCGGGTCCCCAGGGTCCTAAGGGCGACCCAGGCGCTCCTGCTAGTTCGTAAGCTTCATCATTAACTTAATACCCTCCGATGTATCTCTCCAACCCTGTATTTCCAACAATCCGGAGTGGTGTTTTTGATGGCAACCTTCGCATAATACAACCAAATTATCCTTGGTATTCTTATGCTTTCCTGGCGCAATGCGCCCCTCGGCGTCGGCTTTTGCCTGTGGCACAATATGATGAACCTCTAACGTAGTACCGCCTCTGGCATCGGCGCCACACGCTCCGCATCGGGAAACAACAACTGATGGATTGTACCGACTGGCGTGGGCTTTGCCGTCAGCCGTAAACATTCGACTACGCAGGGAGGTAGCAAGGGCGAGGAACTCGGCGTCCATATCCAGACCACGGCAAACTTCCAGCCCGTACATCGGCGACCCACAACCGGCACGAAGTGCTCGGTCATAAATAAGGGCGCCGGTTGTCAAATCAGGAAACACGGATAAATGATACGATCGGACGGCATGGTCGTTTGCGATTTCTGGGATTTCTGACAATTCGTGGAGATGCGTGGCGAAGAGAAAGTGGGCTCCGCGGCGGACAAGGGTCTGAATGCCGGCTGCCACAATCGCCGTGGCTGAGGCGGTCTCCGTACCGGCGCACAGCTCGTCGCCGATAACCAGCATCCTGGTGGCAGCGGAACGTAGAATACTGCGAAACTCCGTCATCTCCACAACAAACGAAGACATTCCTGCCCACAGATTGTCGTTGCCAAGAATACGCGTATAGAGACCGGTGTAGGGTATTAAAGTCATTGAGGTAGCGGGGACGGGGCAACCGATTTGCGCCATTAGAATGGCGAGACCGACCGCCTTGCCCAGCGACGACTTGCCGGCTGCGTTTACCCCGTAGAGCAGGAGCCCGTTCGGCGTGGTGGCTGCGCCCTCTGCCCCCTTAGCAAAATCGCCAAACGCCAACGAATGGGGGACATACGGTGTGGCGGTTCGTACTCGTTCAATAATTGGATGACGGAGCTCTGTGACCGTGAATCCCGCAGCGGCTTCGTTTTCGGGCTCCACGTACATAGGGCGGACGTAACCGTAATCGTCGGCTAGACTAGCAAAGGCACACTCACAATCAAATTCGCTGACCCAGCTCACCAGGATTTCTAACAATCCGTTGGATTGGTTTGATTGGGTCCAAGTCTGCCAATGTTCGCGCCACAGCGCCGTGGTTGCCGCCGTCCATTCGGCACGAAGGGCAATCGCCGCCGCGCTCAACATGCCCAGTCGCGTATTTGTTACAATCACTGCCGTTGTACTTGTTGCGCGTTTTATAATATCAAATCCGCACTGCTTTTTTGTACCTTTGAAATATCCTTGTAGCGTCGAGGCACGACGTTGCGTTGTTGTAAACGTAAATGGCGCCTCGTCCTTAATTGTCCAATTAATCACCGCATCCTCTTTGAGCAGTTTCTCCCACGATTGTTTGAATCCCAGCGCCTCCTTCTCTAGCTCCGTCCACCGGTCCTCCAGGGCGTCCAGGGTCGGTTGCTGTCCACGGAACCAGGGGTGGAACGATCCGATGGCAGGTGCCCCGCCGCCCCCCTCGCCAATCTGTCCGCAACTTTGCCGAATCCGCTCGGCGCTCCAGGTGGTCAAAAGTTGATTAATATGTTCCAGAATTGGAGCGTATTTTTCTACATCCAATCCGCACCGAGTTGCCGCGGTGCTGACAAGTAAATCGCGACAATGTTCATACGTTGTCAGAAGGCACAGCAAGTCCTGGCAACCGGCTTTACCGAGCGCAAATCGGCGATAGATTCTCGGCAAATCGTACATTCCTTTGAGATGACCTAGGTAGGCGGATTTATCCTCAACGGCTCGTAGAACTTCAATCCGCTCTTGGCGACTGTTGAGCTCCTCGGTGTCGGCAATCGGAGTGAGGCACCGTTCCCGCAGAAAACGCCGACCCATTGCCGTGGTTGCCCGTTGGAGCCAGTGAAGAAGGGATTCGTGGGCACGAGAGGAATTGGGCGAAATCATCGCAAGTTGTTCTAGGGCTGCATTGCCCAAAATGAGATAATCGGCTGCTTCCCAAATTGTATGAGTGCTCAGCTTTTGGAGAAAAGAGGCATTGTGGTCGCGGATGAACGAAAGGATGTGGAAAAGGGACCGGCGGACCTGAGGGTGGCGACTAAGGTCCAGATGCGCCTCGACCGAAAGGGCGCTTGTGGGTTGGTAGAGATCTTTGAAAAATTGGATTCGTAGCCGATCCGCCGCCACTCCCGTTTCCGTCTTTTTGTCCAACGTTCTCATGTGGAGGGGCGGACGAGGTTGCCGACCGGTCAACCCAAGAATTTGGGAGAAGACCGCCGACTCAGGGGGAGGCTGATTCGCTGGTGCGCACCACCAAACCACCGCCTCTGCCGAGGGATACATTGAAAGGAAGGGCTGAATAGCATCGCAGACCGCACGGTCATCAATAAGTGTGAGATGCGCCTCCGTACTTACCGCTTCCCCTGTGTTCATATTAAACGCCGAAATAGCCACGTACCACCGTTGTTGTTCACGTGCCGTGGAATCTTTTGGCTGATAGGTGTACGGCTCAATATACATACCGACCATACACTGCTCCTCCGCTCGGACCGTTAATGCTCCTTCCACTTCAAAATAAGTGCCTGGGCTACTAATGTGGTCAATTGTACGGCTTGTAACTTTGTCGGTAGCATCTTTATTTTGGGTAACTACCACCACCGAATATCCCGCCACCACCAGCATCCGTTCATATTTCTCCAGCGCCGATTCAGGAAATCCCCAAAAAAGTTTAAGTTTGGAGGGGTCGGCGGTCGGCTTCGGCTCCACGGCACATCCGCAAATTTCGGCAAGGGCTTGCATATTTGTATTTGTTGCGCCCGTAGCGACCGTCAGACTATCGTACATTTCAAAAAACCTGCCAACCTGAAGCAAGATGGCAGTTTTTTCGCCATATTTACCTTTTTCTTCATGATAATGTTTGAGGTAAAGGCTTTCCATAGATTCACTGTTTGCCGGTGAACCTTTTTGTTTTTGTTTTTGTTTTTTCGCCGGCATATCTGGGCGGGGGAAGGATTTCAAATATCTTATATTAATATACTTGAAATCGCTTTAAATTCATCGGAAAAATTAACACCAACCCTTCTTGACTAGGGGAACCGTCGGCTTCACATTTGCCGCCACGTGCGCCTGTTCAGGCTCTGTAAGATTTGTGCTGCACTCCTTGAGAAGTGCCGCAATCGCCGGCTCAACCTGGGACTTCATTACATACCGATACAGGGCAATCGCCTCATCAGGTGTATTTGGCACGTGCGTCCAAGTCTTTTTAATCGCCGCTAGAAAAATCTGGGATGGTAGCGTGGGGTCCGAGTCATCGGTCACACCTGTAATGTTTGCAGTGGATGCCGGCGCAGAAACCGGATATGCCATATCTTCGGGCAGCTGAAGTTTTTTAGAATTAAGAACGCGCCGGTGCCAAAATATGCGGAACGTGACGGCGGGTATACTTCAACAACCCCTTATCCCGCTTCGCCCCATTATAATATGCGCGATACGAGGCAATCACATCGCCCTCATGACGAAATTCCACCGGCATCGCCGGCGTCGGATCACGAATCCACTCCGTCTTTGTCAGCAATCCAGGTGGCGGATTCATCTCCAGCCACTCCAAGTGAACAAGCGAGGCGTGAATCTTTTTCGGGGAAAACCGGTGGCTGTGCTCCGCCACCAATTCCTTGGCAAGTGAAAGGAGCCACCAATAATGCGCCAAACTTTCACGAACCCACAGGGCGCTCGGATGGTTTTTATGACAAGCCTTATACCCGCGGTTGCCTGTACTCAAACAAATAGGAGCAGAGGCTTGAATATTTGGGGTACCTCCGTTTGTGTGATTCGCCGTATACAAAAGTTGCGTAGACTCTAGAATCATTTTGACCACGTGTTTATCACAGTGCCAACGAGCACACTGGCGCGTACGACGGCTAAGAAAGAAGATATTCATTTTGCGGTTAGATAAGCGGTAAACAACGTTAATAGTACTTATCAGTTCTCAATTTTTTTCGGAGGGACTGTGCTCTGTATAATTAAATCGGCGCAAGGGTACCCCCTTATATCTTTTTTAATTGTATAATAGAATTATTCGCCTGGAATAATTTTACTATAGGAAAGGTACTGTAAATTTAAAAAGGGTGTCCCGGCTAATCGGCATTATGGAGAAGCATGTAATCTTTCAACATTGAGCGCATCATCGCTTCAGGCGTTTTGCTATTTCCGGGCTTTAGGACCCCCTTACGTAGCAAAGCACGTCGGACCTGTGCTATCGGCAACGCATCTACTTTCTCTCGTACACGCCGAGCTACCGCACGAGTTCCCGGTTTTACCGTAATGCTGATTCGGCGTTCCCGGAATTTGCGTGTTCGCGAAGATAGCGCATTTTGAGGGTGCTTTAGCGGGGTAGAAATCACCAGCCGCTCTTTCTTCCGGGTCGCTATTGCAGGAGCTCCTCCACTTTTACGCTTTGTAGGCAAAATACGCGGGGCACCAGGGGTGGTCGCTACTGTGTGTAGGGAATTCTTCTTTCCCGCCAACTTTACAGTACCATTCCCACTATAAACCGAAGCTCCGCCTTTCATAGGGGGTCCTACGTTGACCCCTACGTCGGCAGCAGTCGGTCCTGGCGCGGGAGTCACTTGCTTAACGACGTCGGGAGAGGTTTTTAGATTATTTGCTGACGGGAGCCAACTTTGCCCACGAGTATCAACCGACGGTACGGCTGCCGGTTCATCTGGTATAACAACGCCTGGTGGTGCGATGCCCTCAGCGCTCTGAGTGGCTAAAGACTCTGCTTCTAGACCCTTGACATCGGCGGGAGCAAGGGCACCGCCCTTTACCCGTCGCTTTCGTGTCGTAGTCCGGGCAAGTTTCTTTACATCCTGTTCCATCAATGTTACCTTCACCTCCTTCACGTCGGACATTGGCGTAGGCAGACTCTAAATATAGCTTAGATATTATACAGTCTATTTTTTGACCTTCTACGATTTAAAGCGTGAACAAATTTGATTAACACCTCGGCGACCTACTCGGACCTCAACTCGTAGAATGGAGAACGCTTGGAAGAAAATTCTAGATTTGTACTTTGCGCAACATGACAATCGGCAGATTATTTATCACCAGATTGCCTCATTCAATCATTTTATGGACTTTGATGTGGTGGACACTGTCCTCCGCTCCTGTCCAATCCGCGTTGTCGGATCCCCTGACCTTACACTCACGGGCACGACCCGTGCTGCCGCGGGAACGGCAGGGACTGCCATTCGCGTGACCGTGGAGGAGACGACCGGCACTCCGAGCGGAACGGCACCGGCTACGGCTTTGCCTGGCGGTCGCGCCCCTGGCGGCGGTCCGCCCCGCGAGGTGGAGGTGATCGTAAAATTCCAAAATGTCAGCATCCGTAAGCCGACCATCTTTGAGAATAACGGCGCTCTTACCCCAATGTATCCCAACGATGCCCGTCTCCGCAATTTCACGTATGCCGCGCCGGTCTATCTGGACATGGAAGTGACCACCACTCTTACGGATCCTGGCAAGGGGACAAAGGAGACGCGGACGCGGACCCTGACCAGAGTTTTGGCGGGAAAGATTCCTGTGATGGTCGGCAGCAAATATTGTCTCCTGTCCGAGAGCCCAGAGAAACATCCGCGGGAGCTCGGCGAATGCTCGGCGGATCCGTTTGGCTACTTCATCATTCAGGGCGGTGAGCGAATTATTCTCTCGCAGGAGCGAATGGCGGAGAACCGAATGTTTGTTTTCCGTAACAATAAGGCAAAACACAAGGAGGCGGAGATTATTGAATGTAAATCCATCGGACCCGATAACGAGGGAGTTCCCAAGAATATTGCCGTCAAGATTATTTACAATCCTAAACTTGCCACGGGTCCTGAGCATATTCGCATGACCCTGCCCCGCATCAAAGCCGAGATTCCGCTCTTCATTATGTTCCGCGCCCTTGGCGTAGAATCGGACAAGAGCATCATTGAGCTGATTATGGGCGATGTTCACAATGACTACGAAATGATCTTTCAGGAATGTATCATGGAGGCTGCGGATATTCGCGGAAAGCAGGTGGCGCAGGATTATCTCCAGAAACATCTGGGCAGCGGAGGCGGCATCCGCGAGCAGCTCAGCGCCTCCACCCTTGCGACTTACAAGGCTCCGAAGGAGAAGCTCATCTCGGAAATTCTGGCGGAGGAGTTCCTGCCTCACATTGGCGGGGCGGACATGATGTACGAGAAGGCGTGTTTCCTTGCAGCCATGACCAAGAAGGTGCTGGACGTTTACCACAATAAGATTCCGTACGATGACCGCGACGGCTATCCGAATAAGAAGGTGGAGCATCCTGGCAATCTTCTTGGCAATCTGTTCCGTTTCTACTTTGGCACAAAAGTCATCAAGGATATGAAGTCCACGATTGTCAAGGAAATCCACAACGGGTCTTGGAAGGCAAGTGGAAAGTTTGAAAATATTATTAATACGACAAATGTTTATAAGATTTTGAAGACCACAATTGTGGAGGTGGGAATGAAATCGTCGTTGGCTACGGGCAATTTCGCCTCGGGCAAGATGGGAACAAAGACCGGCATCAGCCAGGTCATGAATCGTCTGACCTTCTTGAGCGGTATCAGCCATCTTCGCCGTCTAAGCACCCCAATTGAGAAAACGGGCAAACTCATCCCGCCAAGAAAACTTCATAACAGCCAGTACGGATTTATTTGCCCAGCCGAGACGCCTGAGGGTCATTCGGTCGGTGTGGTGAAGAATCTCGCCTCGACTGCCAACATTACCCTGCCCAGCTCGCCGAATCCGGTCCTCAAGGTCTTGTACGATGAGCTGCGGATGAAGCATCTGGCGGAAACAACCGCCGTTGAGCGCCTAGATCTTCTGCGGGTGTTTATCAACGGAGCATGGGTGGGGACGCTCGGCTCAAGTGCCCAAGCTTTCTCGGCATTTCAGGCACTTGTGACCGCTAAACGTGCCGGTCGTGTTCATCCGCACACAAGCATTGTTTATAAATCCAGTCCGAATGAAGTTTGGATTAATACGGAGGGTGGTCGCCTTGTCCGTCCGCTCTTCATCGGCGAAACAATCCGCGAGGTCCTGTCCACAAATTGCCAGAAGCCATGGGAAGTGGCGGATTCATGGAATGACCTCATGCGCTGGGTCAGCCCGAAGGGCAATCACCTGATTGAGTTTGTAGATGCGGGTGAGTCCGAGAATTTGTACATCGCAAAAACTCTCGGCACCCTGGATTCCGAACATACGCATCTGGAGATTCATCCGTCGGTGATTATTGGAACAATGGGGTCAAATATTCCGTTTCCTGACCACAATCAGTCTCCGCGAAATTCTTACCAGGCGGCAATGGGTAAACAGGCAATGGGTGTGTACGCTCTTAACTTTACCGAGCGTCTGGATACGATGAGTAATCTGCTGTGTTACACGGCGCGTCCGCTTGTCTCGCCCTATATGAGCAAGTACTACCGTGCTCAGGATATGCCGTCGGGCTACAATATCATTGTGGCGATTATGACGTACGGTGGTTACAATCAGGAGGATTCGGTCATGATTAATCGCGCGGCGTTGGACCGCGGACTCTTCCGTTCCATCTTTTACCGAACGTACAAGGATGAGGAGAAGAAGAATCAGGCAAGTGGCGAGGAGGAGCGATTCTGTAAACCGGACCCGAGCCTGACCAAACATACCAAGTTGGCGAATTACGAAAAGTTGGGCGCGGATGGAATTATTCCTGAGAATACGTTTGTGGACAATGATGATATCCTGATCGGCAAGGTGGTGCCCATTCGCCTCCGCGCCGTGGAGGGGGCAATGGCAGCGGGAGTCAGCCATTCGTCCCTGGCGTCCATGTCGGCGGCGGCTGCTGCGGCGGCGGTGGAGGCGGTGGGCGGGAAGCGCTACCGAGATGCCTCTAAGATGCTCCGCAATAACGAGACGGGATTTGTGGATAAGATTTATCGCGGACGGAACGGCGAGGGATTCTCGTTTGTCAAGATTCGTGTGCGGTCCGAGCGCATTCCAACAATTGGTGATAAGTTCTGCTCACGCCACGGTCAGAAGGGAACGGTGGGAATGATTCTGGAGCCTGAGGATATGCCTCAGACCGCCTCGGGCATCGTGCCAGATATTATTATTAATCCTCATTGTATCCCTTCTCGCATGACGATCGCACATTTGATGGAGACGCTCATGGGACGAGTGGGAGCGGAGATCGGCGCGGTAGGGGATGGCAGTCCGTTTACGGATGTATCGGTCGACGGGCTGTCCAAGATGCTTCGCGATGAGCTTCACCTGGAGCCGTATACAAATGAGGTAATGTATTGTGGAACAACGGGTAAGCAAATGAAAACAAGTATCTTTATGGGTCCTATCTTCTATCAGCGCCTCAAGCACATGGTGGACGATAAGATTCATTGTTTCACAGATGACCACGATGTCCTCACCGAGAACGGTTGGAAGAAAATTACAGAGATTACTGTTCACGATAAAGTTGCAACGATGCAGGAAGGTCAACTTGTTTACGCAAATCCTATTAAGACACTTGAATTTGACTATACCGGACCTATGTACAATCTTAAGTCGCAGCAGGTTGACTTGTGTGTAACGCCTAATCACCGTATGTGGGTCGCTACACCGCATACAAGGGCAAAAATTTGGTCATATGATTTCCATGAAGCAAAGGACATATTTGGCAAACATGTAAAGTATCAAAAGAATGTTCTATGGCACGATGATGAGTATCAGTTTATTCTTAAGGGCGTAGAAGGTGAATCTGATCAACTTGTTGATATGGATGCCTGGCTAATATTGCTTGGTATTTGGTATGCCGAAGGTTGGGCAAGTGAAAAGATTATATCATTTGCGGCTAACAAGCCACGTGTTCAGGATGCCCTAGCCGAGGCTCTAGTTACACTTGGTTGGAACTTCAGATTTGACGAAAAGTCGTGTAAACTTCATATTATGAATCCATCTCTGCGTAGTTACTTGTGTCCTCTCAGTACTGGTGCGAATTCAAAGGCTTTACCTGCGTGGGTATGGAAGTTGAGTTCTGCTCAAGCTCAGACACTACTATATGGTATGCTACTAGGTGACGGTCATACCACAGCAAGTAACTCAGAAGTTTATAGCACTTCTTCAACGATTTTGGCAGACCAGGTTCAGCGTCTTGCTCTTCATGCAGGCTGGTCCGCTAATAAGGCTCTTCATACTTCTGCTGGAACTCCTTACACGATTGGAGACCATTCTGGCACTACCAATGCGGACCTTTGGTCTCTTCGTATTATTAAAGTGAAGAATCGCCCAGCTGTTAATCACGGACATCACAAAGAGCAGAAAGGGCAGTCTGAGACATGGGAGGACTTTGACGGCAAGGTCTACTGTTTGGAAGTACCTGGTGGTATCTTCTATGTTCG
>JAUKPQ010028489.1:0-40365 GCA_032273045.1 Chloridella minuta | reverse complement strand
CCCTTCAATCAATTGCTTGCGAATTGTTGAGTTGGTATCAATTTTTTGGCGAAGGTTATAAACAAATTCCGGCGCCGGTGCTTCGCCTACAATCGCGCGAAGATCCCACAGCATGCCGAAAACGAAATCACTGTTGGCGTAGTCTGATGTTTCAAATTGCACAGAGTACTGTTGCTTACGATTAGCTTTTTTACCGTTGAAGACGTTGTGGTCTTTGATGTTGGTTGCAAGCTTTGAACTATCTGCGATCTGGCCGGCGAAGAAATCCGCCATACCTTCGATCACCGCGCTTGAATGCGAGAGCACCAAATGGTCCGACAGCGCGACGTGCGCGTACTCATGGTAGATGATTTCGGGAACAAGGGCCGAATCCAACCAGAACCATTTGCGTGAGAAGGCCTTACTCAGAGGATCGGCGTAACGATAAACGGCTTCCATCATGAGACCGGTACCGGCGACACGGACTAGGTTTTCCCAACCGATGACGCTCTCAGAAGGAAGGTTGCTCGTTTGGGTGAGGACCAGCTGAGAAAGAAAGCGCTGAAGACTAGTCATGTGCATCTGCTGGCGGAAAGCACTCAGTACGGTGCCCCACTCGCCCATGCCGCTGCCACCTTTGATCTTGAGATCATCGATGTGAACTTTCTTCTCGGGACGGAACCAAATCTCCATCTGCCAGGGCTTCACGCCCCGACCTTCAATCCCTGCTCCGGCCGGAATCGTCAGCGCGTTGTTGAACTGGGGATCAAGATTGTCGTGAGCGAAGTGGCCGAGTTCATTAAACTGATTGGTGTGCTCGATGCGAATCACCAATTTTGGCAAGCCGGCCACGTAGGCCGAGTTCAACGTCTCAACGAAATAGTCGCGCGCCTTGCTTAGATGGAAGTACGTCGTCGCCGCACGCAAGACGAGATTCTTATCTGCATCGGTCATCGAGATCGCTTCGTCGCTCTTGCCTTTCACGATCTTAAAGAACTCACCATCGAAGTTTGCGCTTGATGTGAGGTGCTTCAGCTCCACCGTTCTGATGTTAGCATTAAAGCCCGCATCACGAATCACCGCGCGCGCAGACACCACGGCCTGAGCAAAGCTCAAAGTGGGAATCATGAGGATGGCGAGCAAAAGCGATTTCATAGGTGGCCTTTTAAAACAAACTGTCTTGATCATCATTGACGGGATCACGGTTCAGCATCTCGATTACGGTGATCCCCAAAGCAGGCAAGAATCCGTACGGAGGTGGCACCACCACACTTAAGACACCGCTGAACATCCGCACCCACACGGCGGCACGATCCCACAACGTTTGGTGTGGATTCCAGATCTCTTCGAGCTCCGCCACTTGATCGAGTTCGAGCGCGGTGATGATGCCGGTTTCGTAGGCAGCCGCCATCAAGTCGGTGTAGCTCGGCTGACGGCCCAGGAAGTAGTTATTGGTGGCGAGGAGCTTCATCTCTTTACGAAGCACGCGGATCGCGAAGCGGAAGCGCTCCATCGGATCGAGCGTGATGACTTCTTGAACGGTGTCTTCATTCTCATAAACGAGGATCTCAATTTTGGGGCTCTCAAGGCGAGCCTTGAGCTTCTTAATAACGTTGCCCATCAACGTGATCTGGATCGGCGTATAGGCCGAGTACAGACGCTGACGGTGAGAGACCTTGCCCTTCAGCACTTTCTTCGTCACGAAGTCCGCACGCTCAGTGACGTTCACTTCAAACTGCGTGCGCAAAAACTGACGTTTTGAAACGTAGTCGGCCAGTGAGATCTCCCAGGTGTCGACGTCATCACGAATAAGTTCTTTGAGTTCGCTGGCGGCTTTCTCTGTCAACTCGCCGGCCCCGACGGCCGCGGTGAGCTTCTTCTTCAAGAGCGTCGAGTTAAAGTTTTCGTTCTGCTTGCGGAAGGCCGCCATCATCTCGCGGTAGTTCTCATGGAGGCACTTGCCGCGCGCACGCTTCACAGAGAAATCGCGCAAGGGGCGCATCTCAAGAGTCGCTTCTGTGGTGGCTGCCGTGAAGGAATCAGCGGCCGAACGGTCGGTATCTTTTTGCACGCCATAGGCGCGTAGCAATGATTCCAAGACCACATCATCAATCAAACCTTGCTGGCGAATGGCACGCAGAAAGAGATCGAAGTTTCCATCGAGGGACGTGTGGTTCGCCAGCTTTGTTCCCAACACACTGTTCAACCCAAAGGCGCAGGTCTCACCTTTTATTGAAGCAAACGCATCCAGCACATCGCGCTCAAGAATTGCGCGAGAAAGATTCATGCTATTGAGCGTGCGAATTTGAGATGAGCTCAGAAGGTTTGACTTCCCCTCACGGTCGTTCATCAGAGGATGCACGGCGGCCGCCTGCGCGAAAGCACTCGTGAGAAGTGTGAATAGGACTAGCCAGCGCACAGTGGGTCCTTTGGTCGTTTGGGGCGCCACTATAACGTGCCAAAAATTTTTATGTGAAAAGCCTGTAAAAAAGAAAGGGAGGTTTGCACCTCCCCCCTGTCTCAATACTGACGGGCACCAGTTCCTTTAACCGTCAGTACCAATAGCTGGCTCAATAGAGGGAGTGGGCTCGTCGGCGGGTTTCGTGAGGCGGCGGCGGTGCGGCCAGATGGCATACCAAAACGCTAGCGGGAGAGATCCCACTAAAAGCACATACAAAAAACTACGCCAAGGTTCGCGCATACAACTCCAAGTCCTGTTGTAACCCCGTCTCAAATTCCCCGATAGAGGGTGTTTTCAGAGTCAAAATTTGTAAGGAAAAATGACACCACTTGGGTGAAAAAGGGCCTTTTTGGCCCTGGCAGAGCTTCGACAAGCGGATTTGTCCGTCTACGAACACTCCATTTATGAGTAGCATTGAGGTCTATGGATATCCCTCAATCAAAATGGGCCCGCGGTTCTCGCTTATTGCGCCTCGCCGCCGACGTAGCGGTGAAAGAAGTCGGCGCACGGCTGCCGGGCAAGGCCCTGGAAGCGGCCCAGAAACTGAACCTGCGAATTGAGCAAACCCGTCTGCTGGTGGAAACCCTTTCGCAAATGAAGGGCGCCGCCATGAAGGCCGGTCAACTCCTAGGGTTGGAGGGCAACGATCTTTTTCCGCCCGAAGTCGTCGAGATCCTTTCGCGTCTGCAGTCCGATGGCGATCCCCTCGCAACCCATGAGATCGAACGGCTCTTGCTTGCAGCTTGGGGTGAAGAGCGTTTTAAACAGTTCGAGAATCTTTCCAGCGAGCCGCTGGCTTCCGCCAGCATCGGCCAGGTTCATACGGGAATGTGGCAGGGACGAAAAATCGCCGTGAAAGTCCAATTTCCTGGTGTGGCGCAAACCATCGATAGCGATGTGGCGCTACTCAAAAGCCTAGTGGAGAAATTTCTCGTCATCACTCGGAAGAAAACCGAGCTCGGTGCCCTCTTCGAAGAGATCCGACAGACGCTCCATCAAGAAACGGACTACCTCGCGGAAGCCCGCTTCATGCAGCAGTACCGCGACAACTTCCAACAACTCGGCGGCTATCTCATCCCCGCTCCAGTGATGGAGCTATGCACTCCCGGTGTTCTGGCGATGGACTACCAACCGGGCCAGAAACTCAAAGACTGGGTCAAGTACGCCAGCGCGGAAGAAAAGCAGCTCCTCGGTGAGCGCATGATGAGCCTTTTCCTGCACGAATACCTCGCCTGCGGCCTGGTGCAGACGGATCCGAACTGGGGCAACTTCCTGGTGGCCCCAAGCGGTGAACTCGTCGTCCTGGATTTCGGTGCTTGCAAAACCTATTCACCGGAGTTCCGCACGACGTACCGAAAGGTGCTCTCTCACTCGATGCATCGACGCAAGAGCGAACTGATCGCCGTGTCCCAAGATTTTGGCCTTATCGATCCAAGGGAAGAAACCGAAGCGCAAGAAGCCTATCTGCACATGATGGATGTGGTGATTGCGCCCTTCCGCCATGTCGGTATTTTTGATTTCGCCACGGAGACATACTCACAAAATTCCAAAGACGCCTCACTGGCCTTCGCGAAGGCGCTAAAATTTAGTCCTCCACCGCGCGACTTGATCTTCCTCCACAGAAAACTCGGTGGCGTCTTCCAAACGCTCAAGCGCATGGAAACGAAGTTGGATCTGAGGGTGGTGTGGGAAAAGATGATGCTGGAAACGACTTAGAAAAAAAGGGCCCCGTGAGGGGCCCTTTTTGTTTTTAGTTGCGGCTCATGATGAGCATCATCCGGAGTAAGTGATCATCGGCGAGGTAGCCACCATCAACGAACATGGTGATCTTCTCATTACCTAGCGCAAGAATCGGAGCCAATGCCGCCGGCAAGTCTTCCGCCTTCGCTTCAGGGTTCGCTTTGCGAATGTTCACGATGGCTTGCGCGATAACCTTGTTGAGGCCAGTCATACGAGCGACCGCGCCTTCAAGTGCGGCGATCGGTGCGGCGTAGAAGGAAGCCACTGCGGCCGGGAGCTGGTCTGCTGGAATTTCAGCCACGATGGTTACGTAGGCGAGTTGAACCAGGTTTTCATCCAATGCTTCCACCGACTGACGCTCTTCACGCTGAGTGATTAACTCTTTGGCGATCAAGTTTGAATCTTGCGCAAAGAAGCGAGCGATAGCCGTACCGTTCGTACCTTTGAACTCGGCTCTCTTCACAACCCAGGCTTCGTTGATGTTCGTGGTCGGTCCACCGATGGTCACATCGAACATGTCGTGCTTAACCCAACGATCCTCAAATTCATCGGATGCAGAGCTCAATGAGTTCTTCACCGTCCGAACCATCAACTCGCGGAAATCCGTCTTCACTTTATTGATACCGAGAAAGCGGTTAAGGCCCGAATGAAGCGAGCGCTGGATCTGATGGGAGTCACCCACATTAACAACAAACGGAATCTTCGTCGTTGAGCCATCGGCAAGAGAAAACTCCATCTCTTTTTCAAAGCTATTAGTAATGAATGAAGTCAATGTGCTCTGAACTTTTTCGCCAAAGCCCGGGTAGTCCATGAAGTTGTTACGAACATCATCGAATGATGTGATGCCAAGAACACGCTTCGTGAGGTAATCCACGGCCAAAACCTTATCCATCCACACACCACGCACAGAAATCTGCGACGGGTCGGCGTTCAACTCACCCGGCAAGGTTGAATCAAAGCGCATGTTGTTAAAGAACTTACCCGCCTGGCCGATGGCTGCGAAGTTAGGATTAATTGATGCCAAGTTCTCTGCAACCTCTTCAGCGTAGCATGACTCTGCATCCTCTGATCCAATCTGCGCCAGAGGTGCGATCCCGGCAACTTTGTTCGTAGAAGTATCAGCCACCAAGCAGTGGACATCGGGCGTCGTCAACACCTCGAGGTAGAAGTCGAGGGCCACTTGAGCTGCACCTTTCAATTCAACAAAGAAATCACGGTTCGAGCGCTCGATCTCACGACGCTCTTCTGTCGGAGCGTTCGCGATTCTCTGTTCCCAGTTCGCGGTGACCGTCCACGGGTACTTCGACGATAGGCGATCGTAGATTTCGAAGAAGCGACGTAGACCTTCGAAGGTGTACTCCACACCAAAGTAGTAGCTCACATCGCCGCCGTACTGATCGAAATTCAAGCGACGGTTACGCAAGTTGCGCTTCGAGTAGTTCTCTTTGTAGTTCTTGACGAAGTTAAGAGCGATCTCCTTAAGCCCTGAGCCGTCGTCAAAGCGCTTACAGCCTGGGTTCACTTCTACGTGCTCATCGGTGCAGTACTGGAAGCTGCGCAACTGCGCGTCTTCGCCGGTCTTCTTGAGGTCTTCGATCGTGAGGTTGTTGCTCAAGACACGCTTCGAGCCGTCTTTCAATTCAACTTCGCGGTTGTAGCCGAAGCTCAAGGCGGCCAAGTCGTACTTACCCATGACTGGGAGTTGGTTCAAGCTCGTTCCGGCGTAGTCCATGACTGATGAGTACGTCACTTCGCGTTTGATACCAAGTGAGTTGCGCTCGTTAGCATTGTAGTAGTTGTTCTTGTCTTCAGAACCAGAGAAGTTGTGGCGCAAGCCGAGGTTGTGGCCGAACTCGTGCACCAAGGTCGGTACCCACACGTTGGGCATGAGCACGGTGATGACTTTATCTTTCTCTTCGTCAGACAAATCGTTCCACGGCTTGAGGGCTTCGATGCCAAGGGCTTCCGCTGAAATGCTATCACCGAGGGCGTCGTTCCAGTTCACCATGCTGGTGTGGTAGAAGCACTGGTGGCTCATGATATTAAGCTTTGCCTTCGCGATCTGAGAGTCTGAAAGGTCCTGTGGATTCTTTAACTGGTTGACCCAGTGGCTCAACTCTAGTTTGCGACCTGGGTTGAACATCTCTTTCTTGATGTCACGAGAGACGGTGCTCATGTTGACGTCCCTCACACCGACTTGGCGTTGCACAGGTGTCGACATTTGCTTAGAGAAGCGGCTGAGTACGTTACGTTGAGTATTAATGCGGCTCTGCTCTGTTTGATCGATGGCCTCGCCTGCTGTGACAGTCATGCGAGAAGCGATTTCAGCATTGACCTGGGCGCTTTCTGCGCGAGTGCGCTCTTCAAGGAGTTCATCGTAAGTATCTTGAATGTATTTACGGATAGTGCCGTAGTACATAACCGTTTGAGCTTTAACGATCTCACCAGTGCGTGGGTTGGCAATTGATGGGCCGTAACCAATCACACCAGATGCCTGTGGGTCGTCTACGAGGATGATGAAGTTGTTACGAACATCGCCGATATTCTTGCCGCGGCCATCTTCCAGCTTGATCTTCATGTCTACGCCGGCGTGCTCAAATGAGTTGTTGATGGTGGCGATCGCTTGCTGTGTTGACGAGAGAACGCTCTCCATCCCCGGCTTGTAGAACGCGTCGTTCAAGTAGTACGTGACTTCTTTACGAGCTGGATTCCAGCGATTAATGAGAGTCTGTTTTGAATCAACCGTAGTGCGGTTATCCGCAGTCAACTTCATCACGTCAGTGGTGAAGTAACCGAAAGTGTTCTGGTCTTCGAAAGGGTACTTAACCGCTTTGTAATCCTTATTTGCGACGGTAGAAAGCTTCGCGAAGGAGTAGAAGTAGTTAACTGTGAACGCCATATTGCGAAGGTCAGCAAAGGTCTCAACATCTGCGCAGGCGATGTCGGCTTTCCAAGTCTTCTGGATATGAATGTTGACCGCGTCTTTCTCAATTTTCACATCTTTGACAATGGTCTTGCCGTCGCCGTAGCACTTGCCGAACGCGTTCGTGAGTTGCTCAGGCAAAGAGTTGGTTTCCACCAGGTCCAAAGAACCGAAGTCGATTTTAACGTGCTTCTTGGTTTGCCATGGCTTGTCGTCGACTTCTTCTTCTGTGTTGCCACAGTCGCCGAACTGGTCTTCCTTACAACGGAAGTCTTTGTGTTCGACATCGAACTCCATGACTGGGCTGAAGTTGTTGCGGTTACCAGAGAAGCGGTCTTCGCGAGGAAGCTCTTCGACGATGAGTTTTTTCTCTTCGAACTTGAAGGTCACAAGCTTCTGCTCGCCCATCCAGTAAGAACGAGAAGCCGTCACGTCCTTCGGTGTTTCACCGACAGAGGGAACGTAGATACAAGGATCGTTCGGGTCTTGGCACGGCATGGCCGCCTTCGCCGAGACACTTTCTTTGTACACTTCTTCATACTCCTTCTCTTTCGCGCAACTTGCGACGAGAGCAGCGAGTAGAAGTACCGGTGTGAGCAAATTCAAATTTTTCATGTCCCTTCCCCTTTCTTCCTAAAATACCCAATACAGTGATGTATAAAATGTAGATGTGTTGTTATTGAAAATTTCTAAGCTTTGATCTGGTCCCTGCTGGAGACGCTGAATAGAGCCAGCGTTAGTCCAACCCGCTGCCACAGTCAGACCCTGTCCAACTGAGTAACCGATTTCACCAGCAGCTTGATAGCCCGGATCGCGGCGAGTTCCGCCGTAAGACCAAGCCTGGGCGTAAACAAGCACAGGCTGGAGGTAAAGATTGTCTGTAATACTTACGACACCCACGAAAACTTGTTGGGTGGACCACTCAACATTCTTATTTCCTAGACGGTTTTCTTCGTAGGTCGAAAAATTTCGGGTGAGCTGGGGCTGGTAGATAAATAGGACTGATGGTGACACATTGACCATCATGACTGGGACCAAACTGACACCAGCAAGCTTGGTATCACGGTCGCGAGATTCCCGGCTCAAAGGAAGGTTTAAGCGAACTTGTTGTCCGAAAGTGAACTTGCCAGTATTGCCCCAAAAGCGATTGTTAACCCAAGCCAAAAACCCATCTTGCGGCTTGTATTCCTGGCCCTGAGTGAGTTCTTTGAAGCCCCCCACATAACCGCGCAAAAGATGCGCATCTTTAATCCGGTAGTTAAGAGTCAAATCAGCCGAAATTGACTGCTCAGACTCAGCACTCGTTTGACGAGCAAAGTTCGAGTTGTAACCCAAAGATGAGTTGCCCGATAGCTTCGGCACTTTGTTCGAACTCAAGTTCTGTTGCAACGTCGACTGCGCGTGGGCAAGACCCGCAGAAACGATCATCAAAAAGGTAGCAATAAACAGGCGCATGAGGTTCCCCTTATGGCGCCCAAATCCGTTTAGGCCTAGTCGCAAAAATCCTTTGCAGGGTTCTGCATGCAAAAACCGGGCTAAACGCTCAGGAATAATCAAAATGTAAGTAGATTTAAGATGTTGCCCTGCAAAAACATTCTGCAAGGCCCTGAAATAGTGTCAATTTTTTATACAGTGCTACAGATCCTTCAACACAACCCGTGCCAAACGTCGGATGTCGGCCTCGAGGGTCACGCGATCATGAAACTCCTGCTCTTCGGGCGGAAGCTGGCAAAAATGGTTCGAATACATCAGGGCCAAATGAACGACGTTTGAGAAGATCATCTTCACGGCCCAAAACATATTGGCTTCACTGATCTCGCGAGCGAGTTCGTGCTGGATCGCTTCAGCGAGCGCCAGTCCACCGGGAGGACCAAACTTTTCTTCCTCGTCTCCGCACTCCGACTCCGGTCCCCAGCCCTTCTCCGAGAGCAGCATCTGAAACACCGAACGGAGAATGTCGGAGCGCTCGAGGAAGTAGCCGAAGATCCACACTGCGAGGTCTTCGACCTTTTCGTCCGGCCGCTCGTTACGTCGGGCCCGGATGTGGTTGCTCGTCTCACTGAAGACCAGCTCGATTACCTGTAAGAACAGCTTTTCCTTACTCATGAAATGGTAATTCACCGCCGCGATGTTCACGCCCGCCTCGGAAGCGATCAGGCGCACGGACGCCCCCTCAAATCCTTTGCTCGCGAAGAGTGCCCGTGCAGTGTGGAGAATTTTTTCTTTCGTATCAAGGAGCTGGGTTTCAGTCATAAAACCTCCTCAGGCGCTTGATCTGCTTTCCCCATCGCCACCATCATTTTAGCAAACAATGGCATGCGCTTGAGGAACGCGATCCAGTCCTCGAGAATGGCATACGCCGGCGGAATAAAAATCAAAGTGAGCAGTGTTCCGGAAGTAAGACCCCACGCCATCGCGAGGGTTATCGGAATGAGCATTTCATCGGACCCGCCGATCCCATAGGCCGTTGGAAACAGGCCAAGCACCGTCGAGAAGGCTGTCGCAACGACGGCCAGGAGACGTTGGCTCGATGCCTTCACGAGCGCTTCGTGCAGTGCCATTCCTTCCCGTCGAGCAATCTCAATAAACTCAATCAAGACAATCCCGGAGTTCACGATGATACCTGTGAGTCCGATGATTCCGATCAGCGCCATGAAGGAGACTGGTCTGTCGTGCAGGAAGAAGGCGACTGAGAATCCAACCAGTCCCAACGGAATCGTCATCATGATGATGAAGGGACGCAAGAAGGAGTGGAACATGAACACCAGCAAGGCAAAGATGCCAATCAAGGCCAAAATCAAGGCATCAAACAGCGACTGCATACTGTCCTGGGTGCTTTCTTCGACACCGCCAAACACCAATGAAACCTCAGGGTACTGGGAGCGAACCTTCGTCCACTCCTCTTTCAACACCTTGTTCACGTCAAATGCGGTAGTTTTCGCTTCATCGACACCGCCGACGAGAGTTTTAGCGCGTTTAAAATCAAAGCGCTTAATCTGCGGAGTTCCCGGCTTTCTTTCAAACTTCGCGATACTTCCCAACGGCAGCAAGTTGCCCTGGCCATCCGTCACCTTGATGGCACTCAGGTCGCTTTCTTTGCGACGGTAGTCGTCCATGAACTTGACGTTCAAGTTCACTTCTTTATTGTTCAACGTCACGTCCGAGATGAAAATGCCACCGAGAGCTGCACGCACCGTTGTGCCGACCTCAGACACACTGACTCCGCGTCGATCCGCATCTACATAATCAAGCTTCACCATCACTTCATCGGCATCGACAAAGTCATCCACCTTGACATCAATCACCCCATCGATGGGAGCAATCTTATTTCTCAAATGAGTAATGGCTGCTTCTAGCTGGGCCGGATCATTCGAACGAAAAGTTGCGTTGATGGGTGATCCCACCGGCGGACCATTGATCAACTCTTCGAAGGTCACCGTCCCGTAGCGTTTCACATCAAGTGTGCGCAGTTTCTTCAGGAATTCAGTGTGAGGAACGCCGAATTTCGCCAGGTCGGAGGCATAGAGGATCACAAGACCCTGTGAATCTCCTTCCCCCCCTTTCGGATCGTCACCACTGACTTTCGAAGAGCCGGCCTTGGCGGTCACAAACTTAATCCAATCCGGTGCGAGAGCACGAACATCTTTCGAGAGACTGGCCACGTTATTCAACGTGGTTTCTAGCGGCGTGCCCTTCGGCGATTCCACACGAGCGATGTAGATTTCCGTTTGATCTGCCGGGAAGAGGATGAATTTATTGCCAAACACCATCATCGCAAAGGCCCCCACGATCAGAGCGGAGCATGCGCCTACGGTGATGTAGCGATGGGCCACCACCCAACTCATGAGCACTTCAAACTTTAACTTAAAGCGATCAAACCAGTGAGATTCCCCAACTTGAGTTTGCTTCACGCGATGGCCAACGATCACAAGACGCATCGGCAGCAAGAAAAAAGACTCCACCAGTGATACCAACAAAGCCAAAGTGACAATGATTGGAATCGGCGCGATGAACTTCCCCAGAACTCCCTTCGTCACGAGCATCGGCAAGAACGACGCAATCGTCGTCAGGACGGTCGCGGTAATCGGCGCCCACAAATCCATCACGGATTTCTGAACGGCAGGTACGATGCCCATGCCCTTGCGGCGAAGATCCACGAAGCTGTCACTGATGACGATCGAGTTATCGACCAGGTTCCCCATGGCTATGATGAAGGCTAAAATCGAGATCGAGTCGAGGTTAAGTCCGAAACTCGGCATCAAACCAAAAACAGTCATCACTCCAATCGGCAATGAAAGTGCTGCCATGGCGCCGATCCAACCGGGCATAAAGATCATCAAAAATACGACGAGAAGCACGAGTCCAGACCAGGCGTTGGAGGCCAAAGTCGAAAGTTTTGTTTCTACTTTTTTTCCTTCGTCATTGTAGATGACAAACTCGGCCTGACCTTCCCATGTCTTTTTATAGTGACCGACGATCTCATGCACTTTGCGAGCAAGGTCAAGCGTGTCAGCGCCGCCTTTTTTATTCACAATAAGATTCACAGAACCTTTACCTTCATAACCGGCAAGCGTGCGTGGCTCTTCTGCGCCATCCAGTACACGAGCGATGTCTTTAAGCTTCACGCTTTGACCAGTGAAGTTCGAGCGCACGACAATGTCACCCAACTCTCCTGCGTCGCGCACCTTGGCATCAAGCCGCACGAGATCTTTCTGCCCACCGCTCTTGATGTCACCACCGGGCAAAGAAATGTTACGCAGCTGCAACTTGCTCAACACAGCAGGAACACCAATGTGAAGCTGATCCATCTTGCGCAGATCAAGCTCGACAGTGAACTCCCGCTCACGGTAACCAATGGGGCGCACGTCTTTCACTTCATCAAGATCTTCGATCTCACTCTTCAGAAGATCGGCGATGCGGTCTCTCAGGCGATTATCACCGGAGGCCACTACGGCGATCTCGATGGCCGGAAACTCATCGGACTTGATCTGTACAAACACCGGGCGCTGCTCAAGGTCAGTGGGAAATTTAGAAACACGTTGAACGGCTTTTTGTAAGTCATCCATCACTTCGCGTTCATCCACATTGTCCATGTCAATACGTACGAGGATAGTGCTCAACCCCGTCTGCGAGATCGACTTCACATCTTTCAGGCCCGAGACGGTGCGAATCTCATCTTCGATCGGCTTGGTGATCAACGCCTCGATGTCCTCGGGCGATGCCCCCTTGTACTGAGTCACGATGGTCGCCATGGCGAAATCCACCTGAGGCCACGACTCGGCCTTCATGCGTGAGAGACCTTGCAGTCCCATGATCACGAAGAATCCTGTCAGAACGATGGTCAGTTTGTAGTTACGAATAAAAAAATCGACAAAGAATTTCATGGCTTAAATCCGATTGAACTCACAAGGAGTCTCCGTGAAGACGACCAAGTAATCAAAGATGGTATTGATAATTTCGAGCTGTGTGCTGATGGTGGTGAGGTTCGAGTTCAAGAGCGCATCTTGATCGAGGATCAGGTCATTCACACTGAGGCGAGCCTCACGGAACTTACGATTCTGCACGACAAGACGGCGCTCGAGTGCTTGCGTGTTTTCATTTTGCGCTCGCACGACTTCTGTGAGGAGACGAATGACTTTGACCAACTGCTGGTGGGTGTTGGTCAGCATGGCATCGTTTTGCCCGACCTGCGCATCAAAGCGTTTCTGCGCGAGCAATTCCTGAGTCTGGCGGGTATCACCTTTGCCGAGCGGAATCACCAGCTGCAGGCCCGCTGAGTAGCCTGTGCGATTGTGATCCTGCATATCATCGAAGGACGATCCGTAGGAGCCTTGGTTGACTCCATTGCCGTTCTCCCTGCTACCAACACCGGTAGACTTCACTGATCCGACAAACTTTAAATCGACGTTGTCATAACTTGAGGCGAGCTTCGCTTGTTCTTTCTGCGTTCTGCGCAAGAGCTGCGTGACCTCATCATAGCGCGTGTAATCCAACGGCACCTTTGTTTGTGCCGCGATAACTCCGGTACACGCCAGTACGGTTTGAATCATGCTGGGAATATCGTAGTCCGCCAGCACGACGTCTTTTGACTTCAGCTCCGGCAAAAGAGTCTTGAGCTGCTTGAGAAGAATCTCGTGCTGGTAGCGATAGTAGAGCACCGAACCTTCGCGGGAAGCTACCTGGGCTTCGTAGCGGGCCACTTCGCCGCCGTCCGTGATGCCCGCACGCAAACGCTCACGGGCATCTTTCAGCTGTTCGCCGGCAGTTTTTTTAAGACCCGCATAAACGTTGATCTGTTCATTGTTCGCGACGAGTGACCAGTACGTCCGACGGATTGAGACGGAGAAGGCCTTGCGATTGATGTCGCGTTCAATTTCTGCGCGCTCTTTATTAAAAGAAGCTGACTCACTCTGCGCTTTACTCAGGCGACCCAAGAGGTCTTTCCAAAGATCGACTTGTAAATCGATGCGCGCACTTGTCGTTGTGACATTGCGAAACGTTCCACTGGGGGTCATGGCACTTCGTTGATCTGTCCCTACTCCAGCACTGACAGAGACGCCGCCACGGAATGCTTGTCGCACTCCTACCTGGCCAGTCTTAGTAGGGCTCCACACTGGAATGAATTGAATGATCGGTCGCTCGCGCGTTTCAGCGTATTGAGCTTCGCCAAAAAGCTCGGGACGAAACTTGTCATGCAGCTGCTCTGACTCGGCCTTAGAAGTGAGAAACGCCGTCTCGATAGAATCCCACTGAGGTGAGGATTCTGGAGAAAGCGTCATGAGACTTTTCTCGGAGAGAGAAAATGTCTCTTGGGCGTAGGAATTGAGAGCAAAGAGTGCGAGCCACAGAATAGGCTTCATAGATATCCTTAATCAAACGATCGTTTGAATCATACGTTTGACGCAATTTAACCTCAATTCGTTTTAAATCTCAACATAGATATTTGAAAAGACGCTCAATTTAGAAATACGTCTAAAACATGCGGATTTCTTAGCTTTTGCAGATGGACTTGGGCCCAACAGTATTTATTGCTTTGCATTAAGCATTAGACATGGGAAAGACAAGCACGACTTTATCTCCCCCTGCGCGCCATCCGCAGGCATAAAGGAAGAGCAGTCAATAAAGAGGACAAATTATGGCGAACGATAAAATCATTGATCAGGCCGTCACTGACAAAGTTATGAACTGTGAAGTTCAAGACGCCACCGGACTCAACGACTTCCAAAAAATTCCCGATCGCCAAGGCATCGCGATCCCACGCGTGGGCATCAATCGTTTCCGTGTGCCTCTCACGTTCAAGCATCGCGACGGCAGCGTGATGAACCACGACTGCGAAGCCAGCATGTACGTGAATTGCCCGGCGGGAAAGACCGGCATCAACATGAGTCGCCTCTGCTCCATTCTTCAGAATGAAGCGGCCAACGCCCCTGTCACTCAGAAATTCTTCCGTGGTGTTTTAAACCGCTACCGCACCGATCTTCGTGACTACGATCACGAAGAGAAACTCGACGAAGCTTTTCTTAAAGTTCAGTTCAGCTATCCAGTGAAGCAACTTTCTCTGAAGAGTAACAACTGGGGATGGCAGTACTACCGCACGATCGTCGAAGCGCGCGAAACAAAAGAGCGCGGCTTCGAGAGCTACATCACACTTGAATACGAGTACTCGTCGACTTGCCCGTGCTCACTCTCCATGGCGAAACAGTACGAAGCGGATTTCGCGGCCGGTGTGACGGACGAAGGTAACGGGATTGGCGTGGCCCATGGCCAGCGTTCTCGGGCCACTGCCAAGATCAAGGTCGCCAAAGACGCGACATTTGGCATCGAAGACTTGATCGAGATCTTGCGGACAGCAATTCCCACGGAGACGCAAAGTCTCGTGAAACGCATCGATGAACAGGCCTTCGCGATCCTCAATGGTTCAAATCCGATGTTCGTGGAGCACGCCTCGAAGCGGATCTTCAAGGAGTTCAATCAAGATGCCCGCATCGCTGATTGGATCGTGTCGCTTGAGCATTTCGAGTCGTTGCACTCGCACAATGCTTGCGCGGTGATCTTTAAGGGCGTACCCAACGGCCTCACGGATAGCCCAGTACTCTAGTTATTTGCAGAGTGTTCTACGATATTCACTGGTGCGACGATCTTCGTCGTCCGTTAGTTCAATCGTGACCGTGTCTTCCGGGCGCTCGTAGCGAATGTAGCGAACGGTGTCGCCGTCTTGGAAGAAGTAGTTGTCACATTCCTCGCGACCCTGAGCGGGAACGATATTGGGGTCACGCACGCACAGCACCTGCTTGCCGTCTTTCTCACTTTCCCCATATCCCAGCACGCCATGGTTCCCAACTTCGGCTCCATTAAGAGCGAGGTAGGGAATCTGGTTAAGGGCCACGCGACGAAGGGCCTCTTTAAAGACTAAGACACTGCGACTCTCGTCACCGGGAAGAGGAAGACGACTGGCCGAATAGCGGCTGCCGTAGGAAATGATGCGCGCGCGCATGATGGCTTCGACGACTGGGTGAGCGGAGAATTCCGCAAGCGTGCTAAAGCCAGGCACCACGATGACTTTGTTCTCTTCGACCGCATCGAGGACGGCACGAATATCTTGGCGGCAGGCCACCGGATCTGTGTCGCAGTTCCAAAGAGTCCCCTGGCGCGGCTCAAAGCGAAGCAGGAGTAAAAGTCTTTGCGTGAGAATGGCGTGGCCACGACAGCGGCCTACGCCGCGGTAACCGAAATTCGGAAACGATAGATAATCTTCCGCACGCACATGTTCTTCTGGGAGGCCGCCCGGAACGCAGTTACGAGTTGAAACTGGAGGCTGCGGACGCGGACGTGTGACCGGCGGCGTCGGTGGCGGCGTCTCAACGGCAGGGGTTCTCTGTGAGCCAGACCCCTTTTCACTGTTACAAGCGACGAGCAGAATCAACAAAAGCCATTTCATGGGCGTACTTTTACCTTTCAAGCGAAGCGCGCGCCAGTGTTGGCCCGGGCCCCTGGCTTTTTTACTCGGAGCGCATGCGAAGTCATCGTAATTAAAAGAGTTCTCTAATAGCTTGTAGTACGAGTTCGAGACGGTCAAGGTTGAAAAAGCGAGGGCACCCAGTAATAATCAGCCCCATGAACTTCCTCACCGACCTCGCCGAACACCTCAAAGTTTTCTCCATGCTGTGGAACCACAAGCTCTTCAAGATACAAGGCGTCAGCTTGTCGTTGGGCAACATCTTGCTGGGACTCGTTCTTTTGGCGTTCGCGAATCGCGCTTCCAAACTTTTGTCGCGCCTTTTCATGAAGCGACTTATTGAGCCCTACGTAGAAGATCGCACCGCTCTCAACACCTACCGCCGCTTGGCCTACACAATTCATCTCGCCATATTCGTGGTCGTGGCCCTGACGATTGCCGGTATTCCGCTGACGATCTTCACCGTGGTCGGTGGTGCGCTCGCCATCGGTATTGGTTTCGGCTCTCAGAACATCGTAAATAATTTTATCTCGGGCCTGATCTTGATGGCAGAACGACCACTGAAAATTGGTGACGTGATCGACATCGACAATATCTCGGGCACCGTCATTGAGATCGGCACGCGCGCGACGAGGATACGCACACCCGAAAGTAAGATCTGGATCGTGCCTAACAGCGCCTTCCTGGAAAAACCGGTGCTCAACTGGACCAATCGCAGCGCCATCGTTCGGAGCGAAGTGACAGT
Organism: Chloridella minuta; assembly: GCA_032273045.1. Lineage (NCBI taxonomy): Eukaryota > Xanthophyceae > Mischococcales > Pleurochloridaceae > Chloridella > Chloridella minuta. Next base: position 23,561 of record JAUKPQ010028489.1, on the reverse strand, counting down.
GGGCGTGGCCTACGGCAGTGACGTCGACAAAGTTCGCACACTCGCTCTCAAGATCATGCAGGACATGCCCTTCGTAGAAAAATCTCCCTACGCGCGAGTCATATTCGATGACTTCGGCGAGAGCGCCCTCGCGTTCAAGTTGCAATTCTGGGCCGACGCAGACAAGGTTGAATCCTTGCAACAGTGTCGCAGTGATTTGCGTTTTGCGGTTGAGAAGGCCTACCGTGAAGCCGCGATCGAGATGAGTTTTCCGCAGCGAGATCTCAACCTGCGCTCAAGTGTGCCGCTTGAGATCCGGATGAAGTCCTGAACCCCGCCACCAACTGAGCGCCCCGTTCACCACGGCCACAATTCCTTGGCCGGGAAAAACCGTATCTCCCAGTTGCGTGAGATTTTCCGTGCGACGCGCCGAAGGCCAGCGCCAGAGAGGAAAGTTCCACGCGTGAGGATGTCCGCCCACTCGGCCAAAGGGCCGCTGGGTGTAGCGCTCAAATGTTTTCGGCGTACCCGCTTGCAGGAATTTGTGCTCAAGCACGCCGGGAAACTCCGTTAGAAAATGGGCCCACACTTGTTCGAGACGGGCCGCTTTACGCGCGCGGTACTCTTCAGTGGGTATTCCATACCAAGCCTCTTCACGGGTGTGCTGCGAAATCGTCACGGTTTGCCAACCGCTCGGTGCACGAGCGAGATCTTCGGGAATGGAGAATGAAACGAAGTAATCTTCGACGCCACTCTCTTGTGAGGGCATGACGAGGTGGTACGCATGAGTCTGCGGCGTCTGGAGCCGCACACCGGCGTACAACGTGAAAGCGCCCCAGGCGTTTTGTGACGTTGGCTGCCATTCAAGCATCTTCTCTAAGCTCCAGCTCGTCGTGTTCATCACCACGTGAGCATAGTCGTGCTGCAGTTTCTGCAGGTCTTCGATTTTTTCCCCCGGCCGCCACTCGCCACCCAAGGCCTGAAAATGCTTAAGCCACCCTTCAAAGAGGCCCTGCATGCCACCACGGGGAACGTACGTCTCACTCGGATAGGTCAGAGCGAGGGCACCGATGAGCGCCGGCACTTGGGGGGCGACGTTTTGCGCCGAGATCATGCAAAGAGCATTCAACCAACGACTCAGTTCCGCTGATTCACCCTGGCGCATACGGCGAAAGGTTTCGAGATCATGGAAGAGATAGGGCAAGAGTCCTGCACCTTTCAACCAACTTGGTAGATGCCGCAGATCACTCACACGGGTCGGCGGAAAACCATCTACGTACGGTAGAAAATCCCAGGACCGCGCAGCGAGCGTTTCAATATCACGCCAGAATTTTTTGTGATCGAGAGTGGGAAAGACGCGCGCCAGTTCTGACTGCCAGCGCTCACTATCACGCCAGCGATAAAATGTTTTGCCGGGAAGGTGAAAGACGAGACCGGGATCAGCGACAACGACGTCCAAAGGGGCCCCGGTGAGCTCGGACCACAGCGTGAGCGGTCGACCCGGTCCAATTCCACTCAACGTGGTGGCGCCGGCATCGAAGCTAAAGGGCCCGCGCTTAAACCAGCTCGCGCAGCCTCCTGGAATTTGATGAGCTTCAAATAAAGCTGTGCTCAATCCAGCTGACTGCGCCAGTAAGGCAGCGCTGAGGCCACCGGCCCCGGCGCCTACCACTGCGAGAGTGCTCACTTAAGAGCTTTCTCCAAAGTGCCCGTGATGCTGCTTGAAAGTGGAGTTGTCGTCGAGCTCCAACGGTCGATGATCTTGCCGTCTTTACCGACCATGAACTTCACGAAGTTCCAGCCGATGTCCGCGTTGGTTTTTTTGTTCGCCGTGAGGAACGTGTAGAGCGCGCGGCGGTCTTTGCCGTTCACTTTGCCTTTTGAGAGCAATGGGAAATTGACGTTGTATTTTTTCTGGCAGAACTCTTTCATGCCCTGATCGTTCTCGGGAGTTTGTTCACCGAACTCGTTCGAAGGTACACCCAAGACTGTGAAGCCCTTGGCAGCGTACTTCGTTTGAAGCTTTTGGAGATCTTCCAACTGAGGGGTAAAACCGCACTGGCTAGCGATGTTCACCACCAACACCACTTTCCCCTTAAACTGATCAAGCTTGATTTCTTTGCCGTCGATGTCTTTTTCAACAATCTCGTGGAAAGAGGCGGCCCAAACAGGCAGACAAAGCATACACAAGGCCAAAATAGCTGAAAGACGCATAAAACCTCCGGGTAGAATGAGATTGTGCCACAAAGAGGGCTTTTTAGTCCCCTCACAAAGCCTCTACACTCTGGCCAGGAAGAGAGACTTCACATAATCTGGCGCTGCAACAGGGAGCAACCGTGCAAGGTTTTAAAGTAGGCTCAGACATTCTCGACGCGGTCACCCGTCTCGACTTCCATTTGGCCCCCAGCGAGACCATTTCTACCCTTCCTCGCGAACTCAACACCCTTTTTGATAGCTCAGGTAAGCGCTTCCGCCCGGCCTTGGTCTTTCTTTTCGGTCAGGTTTTTGAAGTTCCAGAAGAGACTCTTGTCCCCTACGCACGTGCGGTTGAAATGACTCACACTGCCTCACTGGTCCATGACGACGTTATCGACGAAGCCTCTGAACGTCGTAAAATCCCCACCATTAATTCTCGCTTCACTAACACGCAAGCGATCCTGGCCGGAGACTTCCTCTTGGCCCGTGTGATCGGTGATTTATTGCGTGAAGGCCGCATGGACCTCATCACAGATCTCACGGATGCGATTAAAGCGCTGGCCGATGGTGAGTGGCTCCAGGCCCATTTGAAACAGACCGGCCAGGCCACCTGGGCCGAGCTTGAAACTGTCGCTCGCAAGAAAACCGGCAGTCTGATGCTGTGGAGCTGCCTTGCTCCTGCCAAGCTTTCTTCGCAGTCGCCTGAGGTGATTGATGTCTGCCGCCGCTTGGGCGATGACATCGGCGTGTTCTTCCAAATGCTCGATGATGTGAATGACTTCAATCCCCAGTCGGGCAAACCCTTCGCCGCCGATTTGATGAATGGTCAGTTGAACTTTGTAACCGCTCGCATGCTCGAACTTGACCCAAGCCTGCGCCAAAGCTTCCAGCAGTTCCGTGCCACCGGTGAACTCATCTGCCGTGCCGAACTGGAAGCTGCCAAGAACTACGTCGTCACTCGCTCTATTGAGCTTGAGGCTGATCTCAATCAACGCTTCCATCGTCTCGCTGAGAAGTCGGCACCGGCAACACTCAGCGTGTTCGCGAAGATGTTGGTGAAGGTCCGTGAGACCTTCGCGAAGAAGTCTTAAGTCACCTGCCGAACCGTGATATTCAGGCGCTCGCCTTCTTTCAGAATCCCAGAACTTTCCCAGGACAAGCTTTTCTTGTAAGCGGCTCCGACTCCATGAGGCATCAAGCGCGCTGAATCGCCGAACACGTACACCGAGTTCCCCGGCAGCAAGAAGCTCTCTTCATTAAAATAAAAGCGACAGGTACCACCGAAGTTAAAGCCGATCACGGGGGCGCGGTGATCTTTCTCTTCTTTATCCACGTGCCGGCCCATCTTGCGGCCGCTGGTGTAGTAATTCACCAGGGCGGCTTCCGCGCGCCAGCTTTGGTGTTGCGGAAATGTTTCCGCCAGGACTTCGTGGCAAAGTTTGACCAGCCATGCGGGTAATGGCCATGGGGCCAGACCGTTGTGCAACATGCGCGAGTGGTAAAGGTAATCCAAGGGATCCCAGTACATTCCTAATCCCATGTACTGATCCACCGGATAGCGTGGGGCCGCATGAAAACGATTGGGTTTTAGGGCGGGGTGATGGAAGCCGCGCTCCTTGTCTTCGCCTAAACGTAAAATCTCCAGCAAATGACTCCGTGCCACTTCTCGGGGAAGGTAATCTTCGGCAACATAGAAATCCGGAATCTGCTCGCGCCACTTCATACCTAGAGGATAGAAGATGAACGATCTTGAGGTCAAAAAAGAATGGGAACAAAAACTGCGCGCGAGTTTTCAAAACTCCGAGGCCCTTACGAGCTTCATGATTCACACGCTCGAGAGCTTCGCCCATCGTTACTTAAACGAACCCAAGATCGAAAGCCAGGGACAAGTCATGTGGCTCACGGGGCGCGAGGAGAACATGGGACAGGCGCTCAAGACCGCTCACGCTGAGATTAAAGAGGGTGTTAAATCACTCGCCAAGAGTTTTCCCCGCGAGGCGAAGCCGGCCCTCGTGTCGCGCGTAAAGATTGAGATTCATGAACTGAGCGCGGACAAAGGAAAAATCTTGCTCACAGCACAAGTGAACTGGGCCCATCCTGGACACGCCTGGGACAGCGCTGAGAAAGTCGAGAAGAAGAAGACTCTCACGTGGGATGATCTGCAGGACTTTCGCAAAGGCTTTCCCCTCGCTCTTGAAGAGATTTGCGATCTTTTTCTATGAGGCATCATGCACGGTCTACTCATCCTCGGCGACCAAATTTATCCAGATAGTTTTTGGGAACGCCATAAGAAACTCCCCGTCTTCATGGCAGAAGACTTCGAGCTCTGCACGCACTTCAAGTACCACAAGCACAAGCTGGTTTTCTTTCTCGCAAGCATGCGGCGCTTCGCCGGAGAACTGAAGTCGTTAAGCTTTGATGTGCATTACCACGAACTTTCAAATAAAGCGTTCGTGGACCGTCTATCGGCGTGGGTAAAAAAGCTTAAGCTCACTGAGCTCACGCTTTGTGAAGTCGACGACATGTTTTTCGAGATGCGACTGCAGAGCTTTGCCTCTGAACACAAGCTTAAGCTGCACTGGCTCCCCAGTCCGAAATTCATCACCAAACGTGCGGACTTCGCGGCCTACACCGCGGGCACGCGGCGACCTTTTATGAAAACCTTCTACGAAGGTCAGCGAAAAAAAACCGGTCTCCTGATGGATGGCAACGGAAAACCTCTCGGCGGTCAGTACAGCTTCGATGCTGATAATCGCAAGAAGCTGCCGAAGAACATCACTCCCCCTCCTCTGCCGCAGGCCGAGATCACACGAGAAGTTGAGGACGTCGCGGCACTGGTCGAGGCGGTCTTTCCTGATCACCCCGGAGAGACTGCAAACTTCTGGCTGGCCACTTCGCGATCGGAAGCCAAAAACTGGGCAGGAGATTTCTTCAAGCATCGCATGGAGCTTTTCGGTGACTACGAGGATGCGCTCTCACGGGAACACGACTTCGTCTTCCACTCCATCTTGTCGCCGTATATGAACATCGGATTCTTGCCGCCGGAGATGCTGATGGCGCAGGTGCCTAAGCTCTTGGAAAAGAAAATGCCGCTGAACTCCGTCGAGGGCTTCGTGCGCCAAGTGATCGGCTGGCGGGAATTCATCCACGGCGTCTACCGCCAGTACGACGGCATTCAGCGCGAGAAGAATTTCTTCCAGCACACCCGTCGCCTCACCAAAGACTGGTACGATGGCACCACCGGCGTCGTTCCACTAGATGATGCCATTAGAAAAACACAGCGGCTGGGCTTCGCTCACCACATCGAACGCTTGATGGTTTTATCTAACATGATGCTGTTGAGTGAGATCCATCCCCATGATGTGTACCGCTGGTTCATGGAAATGTTCGTGGATTCCGCCGACTGGGTCATGGGGCCAAACGTTTGGGGCATGGGCCAGTTTTCCGACGGAGGAATCTTCGCTACCAAGCCCTACATCTGCGGTTCGAACTACATCCGCAAGATGTCTGACTACCCGGCCGGAGATTGGTGCGATGTGATGGATGGGCTTTACTGGCGCTTCATGGAAAAGCATCGCGAGTTTTTCACGAAGAATGCGCGCATGGGTGCGGCGATGGGATCCTTAGACAAAATGGACCCCGCTAGAAGAAAGAAGATTTTTACGGCTGCGGAGTCGTTCCTGCAGCAGAAGACTGCGCCTGGCGCTCTTTGATCTTCTTGCGCACAAACCACACGATGAAAGCCACGACCAGGATGCCAAAAGTGACGTACTTTACTTCCTGTAGGTAGCCGATGATGTGCTCACCGTAGGTGGCAACTAAGTAGACTTGCGTTGGCACTGAGAAAAGTGCGGCGGCCCCATCGATGAGAATAAACTTCCAGACAGGAATGCCCAACATGCCACACCAGATGTGGCCAGGGAAGCGCAGGCCCGGTGTGAAGCGGAAAATTCCGCAGCACCACGTGCCGTACTTATCAAACCACTTCTGAGTCATGGCATAGGCTTTGCCATTCACTTGCTTCTGCATCCACTGATACTTGAGAAGGTATTTTCCGAGATACTTACCGATGCTATAGACCAAGAAATCGGAACAGAAGACGGCGAAAAAACAAACAATCATCAACGTCCACATCTCCACCGGCTGCGCGCCTGGATAAGGAGGTGGAAATTGTTCGGGATGTTTGCCTAGGTAGGCCACGAGACCACTGCTGATCAGAACGAGTTCTTCAGGAACTGGAAATCCAAAAGAACTGGCGAGCATGAAGACAATAATAAAACCGTAAACCAACCAGGGTTGGTAAGCGTAGGCCGAAAAGAATGTCAGTAATCCCTCAGGGCTGAGGTCGATTCCAAACATAACGCTCCTGTGCAATGTGCCCTTTATTTTATCTCAAGGCTGCTGGAGGAGTCCAGCCGGGCGCCAGGTGAAGATCTTTTTAGCCATCAAAAGCAGAGGAATGCTGACCAGTATCATTCCGCCTAAAGTAATAGTGAGTAGAAGCGATGCGCTCCAGATCACATTTCCTTCAAACACAACCACCGTTAACAGCGCAGCGAGAGCTGCTCCAGCGAGACCTCCGAGAGTGAAAGCGACGAAAGCCAGTCCCAAAAACTCACCTAAGACCATTAATGTGACACGCCACGGAGAAATCCCGAGGGTTTTCTCCAGCATGACTTCGTTTTGACGACGCAACACCTGATCCTGGGCCATCGCACCCACCACCACCACACCGACAAGGAACGCAAAAATCGCCATCAGCTGCAGGGCCTTTTTCAAGCGAGTGAAAAGCTCCATCATCCGCGAGACTAGCTGCCCCACATCCACCGATGAGATGTTCGGAAATTTACGCGAGATCTGATTCTGCAATTTTACTTTCTCGGCCGCCGGCATCTGCCCCACGGCCGCAAGCCAACTCTTCGGCGCATCTTCCAGGGCACCTGGAGCGAAGGTGATGAAGAAGTTCGGACGGAAACTCGTCCACTTCACCGTGCGGAGGTTCACCACGCGGCCAATGATCGGCACGCCCAGCACTTCGAACGTCAGCTGGTCACCTAGCTCAAGGCTCAAGCGCTGAGCGAAGCGTTTTTCTAGTGAGAGAGCGACTTCGCCTTCGGGAACCTTGGCTTCGCTGAAGTCCACACCCTCATCGAGTGTTTCACTGGCGTTCAAGCCACTCGCCCAGCTGAGATTCATCATCCGCTGACGAAAGCGTGACTCGTTCTCCTCTTCGCGTGTCTCAAACATGGCCTCTTGTTTTTCTTTCTTAAAAGCCTTCTCATTCACCGACACGAGTTTCCCTCGCACCATGGGCGAAAGCGCTTGTAACGGAACCTGCGACTCGGCCATGAAAACCTTAAGTGGTTCCGTCTGATCATCTTGAATATCAAACAGGAAAAGCGCCGGTCGATCTTGCGACTCCAGACTGAATTCCTGGCCAATGGATAATTCGAGATGTCCGAGGAGCGAAATCAAAACGGAGCCAAGCCCCAGCGCAATCACGGTTAGGAGCGTCGTCATCGGGCGACGTAACAGACGACGAATCACTAGCCCACCCATCAAACCAAAAATGCCGGAGAGATGCCCACTGCGACGAAGAATTCTATTACCGACAAAGCGCGCCAGCAGAGTGAATCCCGCCAAGGCGAGAGTCGCCAGCACGATCCCCGCAACAAAGAGTCCACCAATTTTCCAAGAGTGGGCGGCCCAGATCGCAAGACCACTCAATGAGATAAGAGCGAGAAGACCCCACAGACCAGCTTGCCGCCAAGGCACCATGCCGACGCGCTCTTGATCTTGCAAAAGTGCCATCACCGGAACGCGCACAGCTTCTTCCACTGACGGCATCAAAATCGCCATCACAAGAGTGAGGATGAGTGGCAACGCAGGCCACACAGACCAAGGAAAACCGGTCGCGGGAAGTTGCGTTCCAAAAAGTTGATCGAGGACACCGGTGACGATCGGAAAAAGCATGGCAGAAAAGAGACCGGCCAGTGGAATAGCAAGGATGAAGTCGGTGAGCAATGGAAGCAAAAGCAACTTACGTGCTTCCCCCGGGGCGACGCCGAGGGCACGAAGAATCGCCACATCTTTAAGCCGACGATGCACCAGTGTTCTGAAGAGATAAAAGGTTCCCACCACGGCAAGAATGAGTGCGACGAGGGACGCCAGTTGCAGATAATCGCCGAAGAGTTTTCCCGAGCGCGCGGTCTGTTCACTGGTATCTGAGGGGCGCTGGATACGAATGGCCGGATCATCAAACTCTTTAATGAGCGTGTCTTTCCATTCCGTCGTCAAGTCTGCACGAACACCTGGGCGAAGTTTTATATGGAGCGCATGCGAGGCGATGGTGCCTTCGCCTACGAGCTGGGTTGTTCCGAGCTGTGAGCGACCGAGGTAAATCCGTGGCGCCAAAGCAAAACCGCGAAAGCCTTGGGTAGAATCCTTGAGAACCGTTCCGCAATGACGGAAGACGCCCTCGCCTAAACGCAGCTCATCGCCGACTTTAACTTCGAACAAGCGCGTGGCCTCTTCATGCAGCCAGAGGCAATTTTCTTTGAAAAGCGGATGTTCCGGAGTGAGTTTTAAATTTCCTTCGGCCGTGACGAGCGAACCATAAAACGGAAATCCTGGCTCCACCACGCGCACTTCCACGAGCCGTGCGGCCTCCGCTCCCGGAGCGTAGAGCATGGAACTCATGTCGATCACTCGATAAGAAGCTTCGCTATAATCCTTCGTGAGCTTCTCAAAGCGTTCGATCTCTTGCGACTTCAATGGGCGCCGTGCCCCCAGGGAAAGATCAGACGAGAGCAGCTCGCGCTCCTGCCCACGGACAGAACTCAAAAAAGCATCCTTGAGCCGCTCGATGAGGAAAACACCACCGAGTCCCAAGACGAGTGTCGCGGTGATGAGAAGATGTGAGGCGCGGTAACGCTGCCATTCACGGCGCAGCCACAGGAACTTATTCATGCCTGGAGATTTCCTTTCTCGAGACGCAATACCCGCGAGCAACGCCGGGCCATTTCCGGATCGTGCGTGACCAGTACAAGAGAAGTTCCCTTCTCTCGCGCGAGCGCAAAGAGCATGTCCATGACATACAGACCGGTTTCGACGTCGAGGTTCCCCGTTGGCTCATCGGCGAGAAGAACTTGCGGTGACCCCGCCAGTGCACGGGCAATGGCCACGCGCTGCTGTTCACCACCGGAAAGCTGATTCGGGAAATGGTGCTGCCGCGAAGTCAGGCCGACCGACGCTAAAAGTTTTTCCGCTTGTACACGCACATCTTTGTCGCCCAGTATTTCTGCGGGGAGCATGACGTTCTCAAGGGCCGTGAGGGTTTGCACCAATTGGAACTGCTGAAAAATGATTCCCATGCGACGAGCACGCATTCGGGCCAGGGCCGTCTCACCAAGGCCTGTGAGTTTTTCTCCGGCGAGCCAAATCTCGCCAGAATCCGGATGATCGAGGCCTCCCAAGAGTGAGAGAAGCGTACTTTTTCCACTCCCGGATTTCCCAACGATGGCGACCGTTTCCCCGGATTTCACATCGAGGTTAAGGTTTTCGAGTACGGCGATACGATTGCCGGCCTGGTGGTGGGCCTTGGATAGCTGAAGGGCCTGTAAACTCATAGATGGGGTCCTAATGCTTTGAGCATATTTTCGGCCACTTTCTTCTGACCTTCTGCGGTCGGATGAATCCCATCGGCCTGATTCATTTTCGGGATTCCGCCGACACCATCAAGCATGAAAGCGAGAATAGGAACTTTGGTTTGTTTAGCGAGATCGCTATAGGTTTTCTCAAAATCTTTGCGATAGGCCTCGCCATAATTTTTCGGAAGCTTCATTTCTGCCAGCAGCACCTTCACGCCCGCTTCTGTGGAGAGACGAATGGCATCTGCGAGATTTTTGCGACTCTCCTGGGGAGAGATGCCGCGCAGTCCATCGTTGGCGCCAAGGGCAAGCACGATCAAACTTGGTTTCGCTTTCAAATACCATTTCACGCGCTGGGAAGCACTGGCGGTTGTTGATCCACTCACGCCTCCGTTGATGATCTTGATGTCCGTCTTGCCTTGCGCGTGCAGCAGCTTCTCTAATTGCACCGGATACGCTTCTTCCGGCTCAAGTCCGTAGCCTTCGGTGAGTGAATCACCAATAAACACGATCGAGCGGGCCTGCACACCACTCGCAAGCATGAGGAACACCAAGGGCCAAAAAATCTTCATGCGTTCTCCTGAAAATACCGGCGGTACACCGGATGCCGGGCCTTAAACATGATCCAAAGAACAGGCCGAACGAGGATATCCAGCACGGCACTTTTAGTCTTGTACTCGATGGCATCAATGAGCAGTACGCCCTCTTTCGTGCCACGCACAATATGTTGATGGCGCCAGTAAACGAAAGGAAAGGGCAGCTTCTTGCCCTCATCGACGAAAAAAGATTCTGAGTCGGCCACTACGCGCTCCGTAATGAGACTGATCCACTCGCCTACTGGGAGAGATAAGTGAATCTCGTGTCCCACCTCGCAGCCATCGAAGCGTAAAACGCGCACAGGCATGAGGGGTGGAGAAAGTGCTTCGAACAATTTTTGATCAAAACGTCCGAAGACGCTCGAGACCTGACCAGAGACTTCTACTTGGAGTTGAATTTTCATTAAAACATACTGTCATAGGTGCGACTCTCCACGTCAGTGCTATTTTTATGTTGTCCAACTCTTTTTGCCGATTTCTAATAGGTGGATGTTAAAAGTATGTGTGGTCTACTCGTTTAAACCCTCGGCGTGGGTGAGTTGCCAAAAAATCGTCACCAATCTTCTCAAAGCCTACGAGCTTAATCGTGATCAGATTGAGCTAACCCTCGTGGACTTCTCTAACCGGATCACCGACTACGATTTCGTGACCTCCGGGACGAAGCTCGTGCAGGCGAAGCCTGACATCGTGGTCTTCCTGGATCACCAACCGCACCCGGTCTACTTCCTGAGCTGGGTGGCGCGGGAGTTCAAAGAGAGCAACCATAAAGCCTCTTTTGTTTTCCACCTCTACGGCGACTTCAGTCTAACATTTAAAGAGTGGGTCAATCTCGAGCCACTCCTCGAGAAGATGAATGTCCTTTGGTATGCCGCCAGCGAGCGCCAACGGGCCATGCTAAGCGAGTACATTTCGCCTGAGCAGATCCAGGTCTGCCCGTTTCCCGTCGACTCCAAGGAGTTTCGCTGGGAAGGAAAACGCGACGAAGCTTTCCGCGTGAAACAGGGTTGGAAAAAAGACGAGACCATCTTCTTGTTTACGGGTCGACTTTCGAGGCAAAAAAGAATCCACCAACTCATCGAAACCTTCGCCGAGTGGCGGGCCGAATCCAAAGCTAACGCCCGGCTCGTTTTCGTCGGTGACCCGGATAATCTCGGCGAACCGTGGTTAGGAAAACCTGAGTACGACGGGGAATATTTCCATCTTCTCACGAAGAAAATGGACAATATTCCGGAAGAAGAGCGAGCACGCATCCACTTTTACGGCTTTCGTCCCAACAAAGAGCTACCGAGCTTTTACAAAGCCTCCGACTGCCTGGTTAACATCAGCGTCCACAATGACGAAGATTACGGCATGACCTGCGCTGAGGCACAGGCCTGTGGTCTTCCCTTGATCTTGACTGACTGGGCCGGGTTCCACGGCTTCAAGCGCCCGGGGCTAGAGGAAGAAGTTCAGTTGGTACCCGTCAACCTCAGCCCTAAAGCGAAGCAGATCAACCTGAAGGCGCTCAAGGCAGCGCTGACGAAAATGCACGAGAACCACGCGCGCTTTGATCGCGAAAAAATTGCGCGGGTATCGCTTGAATGGACTTCGGTGAAAAACGCCGCTGGCATAGTCGCGGGCAACCCCGGCAAGCTTAAGATCTTTTCGAAGTTTCTGCCGCTCATGCACAATGCCGCTCACCGCGAGTTCTACACAAAGCAGAACACGTTCTCCGACTTCAAGAAAAAATCGTACAACGACCTCTACATGAAAGTTTATCGCCACTATGTTCAATCACCTTAAAGAGCTGACCCGCACCTCGGGCTACTTCCTCGAAAACCGATGGAACAATCCGCTCCACAACGCGCAGGCGTCCGAGCGCCAGAGCTGCCTGTGGCCAAGCTCGGACGAGTTCTATCATCCGCTCAATCCGATGTTCACGGCGTTCTTCAACGATGTCCGTCACATCAACGCCTACGACGTCGTGCTCCTGCGCGACGGCGCGGCGAGCCTGCTCGACTTCTATCTGCGCTTCCCGACTCCGAAATCGAGCCGGACCTTGTTCCTCGTTTCTGCCGATCTCTATTTCTTGGTGCCGGATTCCTGGCGGGCGCAAACTCTCGCCTACCGTATCGACGTGCCGGAAGTCGCGGTCACTAAGAAACTCGTGTTCTTCTGCCTGCTCAGTGAGACCTTCCTCAGCTGGAACCGGTTCCGCCACCACATCACCGACTGGCTCAAGCAGTTCCCCAAGGACGCGGACGTCAGTGCGTACTTCGCGATCCGCAACGAGCCCATCAATCACAACTGGGACGACAAACAGATCTCGTTCGAAGTAACGTCCGCCCTCCAGAACTACTTCGAAAAGAAAATGACGTTCTTGACCTACGATGCGCTCAAAAAACAAGGCGCAAATGCTGATGCAACGTTCGTTAACATGGACTTGCTACGTACCGGCGTTGGCCTGTGCTCTGTCGAAAATATGTTCCGAGGCCAGGCCATCAAGATCCTCCCGCGAAAAACCTACAAAGCTTTTAGCGGAGAAAAGATCGGCGAGTGGCCAATGTCGTTTGGTCACAAGATGGATATCTTCATGGGCGACGCCCCAGACTCCGACTTCGGCACCTTCTTCTTCATGAAGAAGATGAACGCGTATCCACTCACGCCGAAGCTGCTCGACATCATCAGCGAGAGGATCGGCGCCGTCTGAGATTGCGCAGGTCTTGCAAGCGCATCAGCCACAATCGCCAGGTTGGAAGTTTGTAATTTAGCACTCGCCCAAGGATCTGTGACTCGAGGATGGAAAAATCGCTGTGCCCGCCAACCAATGAACGAGTGACGAAGATCTTCTGGCCATTCTGCTGAATAATCTTATTCTTGCGCCAGAAGACGTGGCAGATCATTCTTTCGTCCTGCCAAAAAACAATGATATCGTGGGGCTTAATTTCGGATTGCCCGTCAACGATCACAGAAGCACCGACGGGAATCAGCGGCTCCATGGAACCTGTGACAATACGAAACTTGAAAACTGGCCCGCTCTTTTGGCGCAGTTTTGTAAAATCCTCCCAAGAAATACCACCCGTTTTCATTCGCGCTCCCATTGATACTGCAAGAATCCCACCCCATAGCTGAACGGTATACCCCAGTGGAGAAAGAGCACCCAGGGCCAAAGCATCAGCTGTTTGGCTTCAACACACAGTAACAAAGAAACCACACCCACAGTCGTGAGCCACACGGTCGCAAGGAAAGTAAAAAATGGCGGCATGGCTATAGCACTCAGATGCAAGAAGACGAACAAAGGAGCGAGCCAAAACCACGCAGGCCCTCCTTGCTGAGAGAGAATACGTGCGCGATGAAATCCTCCGCCCCAACTGGCGCGAGCGAGCGCGCTGAGACTGTTGCGACGAGCATGCCAAATGCTAAGCCCGGGCACCCACCACATCTCTGCGGTAGAGCGACGGATGGCCTGCAATACGACCGTTTCCTCGCCACGTCGGAAATCTTCGGGAAATTTAACTCCGCGACGCCACCAATGCGTCCGGACCCATAAGTTACAAGAACTCAGAATTGTTTCATCGGCGGGAAGTGCCTTGAGGCCCCGCGCCCGATGGCGACGGTGAGTGGCCCCCGTGCACAAAGGAGAAGAGAGTGACAGAGAAACCGCCCGTGCGAGACCAGAGCTCTCCGGCGGTGCCGAGTCGGGGCCACCCACGACTTCCGCTTGTGGCAAAGCTCGCAAAGTTTTCTGCCAGTAATCAAAGTACCCTGGAGGCAATTGAGCATCGTCATCAAGCAGGAAGCTCCACTCACCTTTCAGCGAAGGTAAACCTCTGTTACGGGCCGCCCCAGGAGGTAAGGGCTCATTGACTAAAAGCACTTCCACTTCTGGAAACCCCTTAAGAATTTCTTGAGTCGTGATGTCTTCACCATTGATCACGACCACCACTTGAAGCGGTGTAGCCAGTCTTTGTCCCCTCAGAGAGGACAGACATTTCTGTAGGAGCTGCGCTCGCTCCCGGGTTATGATTAGAACAGAGATCATGCCATGTCCCATCGGATCAACATCACCATCTATGGTAGCACGATTCGCGTGCAGTCCAAGGATGCTTCCAGTTTAGACGTCTTGAAGACGGAGTTTCGTCATTTTCTCGCCTCTGACACTTCTACGCCAGACTTTATTCTCACTTTAATCGCTAACGCTGCCCCTGCCGGGCTTTTGCCAGTGCTTCCCGTTGCTCGTATGTCGAAAAATTCCATCACTTACGATGAAGGCCCCCGTCGCTGGAATGATTATTTTGGCAAGGCCCTGAGTTGCTACGACTATGACGCGAAAGAAGGGGTGCTCTACAGCGCGGACCCTGATCGGATGCATGAAATCGCTTATCTCATCGTGCTCTCTCTCACCGGCAAAGACCTCGACCTCAACGGTTGGCACAAGGTCCATGCATGCGCTTTTCGCTACAATGGCAAGGACGTAGTCATTATGCTTCCCTCAGGCGGCGGTAAGACCACGCTGTTTCTTGAGTTGGCCCGTCTACCCGGCGTCTCGCTTCTTTCTGATGACACTCCTCTGATCGATGAACAAGGACGCGTGCACCCCTTTCCCTTGCGCCTCGGAATTGAGCATTTGCCGCAGCATCTTGCCGATCGGAGAAATGAATTCAAAATTTTTCGGCGCCAGCATTTCTGTGACAAGTGGCTGATCCCACTTGATCAATTAGGCGCGTCCGTCGCCCTGGGGCCAAGCTCACAGGTGATGCTGATGATCGGGCGTCGTCACGACGGTCCTCAGCCTGTGATTTATCCTGTCGGCCCGCTGAGGATGCTGCGGGCACTGCTCGAGCATATGATCATCGGTGTTGGTCTTCCCATGGTCGTGGAATATTTTCTTCGTCACACATGGAAAGACTGGGCCACGCTGACCCGCATTGCTCTCAAGCGGGCCTGGTCGGCTTTGCGCCTGCAGCAAAGCTCGCAAGGGTATGTTTTCATCATGGGTAACAATCCCGCCGCCAATGCGCGTGCACTGCTAAAGAGACTGGACCAACCATGAGCTTGCCACGCCCACTCATCATTTTATTCATTGTCATGGCCACAGTCCTGGCCTACGCCGGAAGCTTAACGGGCAAGCCTATTTGGGATGATCACCAATTTATTTTTTGGGTCAACGCTAACAATCCGAATCCGTCTCACTGGAATTTTTGGCACCATCATATTTGGCCTTTGTTTGACTCGACAGCGGCCTTGCTCCACAAGTTATGGGGGGCCCAAACAGTTTACTGGCATGCACTTAATTTCATACTGCATGCCTGTAATTCAGTTCTCATCGGACTTCTGGTTCGTTCGTGGCGGCCGTCCTGGAGTACGCCACTTGCCTTTCTTTTCTTTGTCCATCCGCTGAATGTCCTTACTGTGGCCTGGATCATTCAACTGAAGACACTCCTGTGCATTCTTTTTCTTTTGCTGTGCCTCTTCTCTCTGCGAACCTGGATCAAGACACCTCAGAGTAAATGGTACTTCCTGGCCGTGTTTTGTTTTTTCTTATCGGTAAGTGCGAAGTCCGCAACCCTTCCTGTTCCTTGGATCGGATTGGTCCTTCTCATTTTACGGCGCAAGCAGCATGCTCGCTGGATCGTGGCGCTGATTCCATTTCTTGCCCTCACTCTCTTCTCCACCTGGAGAATCTTGAGTAACGAACAAGTGCAAACGGCCGTCAGCGAATCTGAGCAAGTGGTAGAGAAATTGATAGTGACCGTTCCCACTGAGCCGATTCCTGAACCCGTAGTGAAAGTCGCTGTGCCTGAGCCCGTGATCGTCGAATCAGTTCCGGTGCCTGCTCCTGATCCCGCTCCTCTTCCTGAACCAGTTGTTGAGACACCAGCTGCCGTGGCAACGGTCCCGACTCCAGAGCCAGAACCTGAACCTGCTCCAGAAACAGCCCCCGTTTCCGCGCCCGCGGCTCCACCAAGCATGGCCAGTTTCGTCCTCCACAACTTAGGCAGCTACCTCGCCTTCCCTTGGCTCCCGTGGCCAGTGAGTCCTGTGCATGGAACTTACCAAGGTGGAGTTGAGCCGCGTGCTGTCGCGGGTTTTCTCATCACGTTTATTCTCTTGATTGTTGGTTGGAAGAAACGCTCTTGGTTGCCGCTGAAAATTTTCTTCATTCAGACTGCGATTCTTGTTCCGTACCTCGGCTTTATTGTTGTGCCCTACATGAGCTACACCTCGATAAGTGAACAGCACTTTTATTTAATGCTACCCTTCACTCTGGCGCTCCAGTTTTGGTTCTTTGATTTGCTGCCAAAAAATATCCGCACCGCGGTTTTAGTCGGCATCGGTGTGGCGTTTCTCGGGATCACCGCCGACTACAACCAAAGCTTTAAAAATGAACGTGTATTTTATGAAAGAATTTTACAGCAACGGCCATACAACACGCTGGCCACCATTAACCTGGCCGGATACTACTCCCATCAAGGGAGTGCCCGCCAAGCCTTGGCCGTGCTGAATAACTATTTGCGGGAAACAGAGAAGTCGCCACGCCTCAAAGATGATCCGCTGTTCCCCACTCTCGTGCGGGCCCAACAGCGTTACGAGATCGAGGCATTGCTCCGTTAGAGATTCTGGAAATAATCCAGCAATTCTTGATCGTTCACAATTGTCGAATCCAGGCCCTTCTCTTTCAAGAAATCTGGATTGTACATCTTCGCCATGGCACGATCACCACCATCGCACATGAAGGTCGCAATGCGTGAACCCTTCGGTACGCTCAACGCTTTTTTGAAGGCGCCCGCAAGATTGAGCATGGATGACATGCCCATGACGAGACCTTCTTTGTTGCGCACATAGTACGCCAGAGTCGTGAGGGCCTGATCAGACAAGCTGAAGGAGTGGTCAATCTTTGCAGCGTGGAAGTTATCCGTTGGACGGGTGATGCCCACTCCTTCCGCCATGGTGTAGGTCCCTTGCGCATCCCACTTCTTGTTGTAGAAGTAGTTACAAAGCCCTGAACCATTCACATCCACCATCGTCACCTGGGTTTTCGCGCCTTGTTCTCTCAAGAAACGTGAAACACCTGCGATGGTGCCACTCGAACCGGCCGCACATACCAAATGATCAATGTCACCACTCATCTGCTTCCAGAGTTCAGGAGCAGTGGTCTCATAGTGCGCGCCCCAGTTATGGGGATTATCAAATTGGTTGGCCCACCAGTACTCGGGCGAGCTGGTGCCGATTTTTTTGCCGGTGAGAAAGAAGTGACGCTCATCCGGGTAAGCCACGGGATCTGTCTCGTGAATTTGTGCGCCATAGAGGGCCAGCAAACGCAGCTTCGCTCCGTCTTGGCCGCGGGGAAGAACCACGATCACTTTGTACCCCAAGCTTTGTCCGACCATGGCTAGACCGATACCGGTGTTGCCTGCGGTCCCTTCAACGATTGTCATCCCTGGACGAAGTTTACCTTCTGCAATGGCATTCACCACCATGCCTAACGCTGGGCGATCTTTAATGGTGCCGCCGGGGTTGAAGATTTCGCACTTCATGAAGATCTCACGGCCGGTGAGCTTGCTGAGGCTCTCCACGCGGATCATGGGCGTGTTGCCGATGAGACCTAGGAGTCCGGATTTCTTCAACTGTTGTTCGACTTCAGCTTTAGTTGGCATGGCGTTGTCTCATTGCATTTTGCGGTTAGCGACGGTAAAACTTCTTGAGTCTCACTCTTACCGCAAAAGGTATGTCATGTCCTCCGAACTCGCGCGTTTTCTTTACCAAGATCGCACACTTAAGGGTCAATTGACGCTTAACGTCTCTGAAGTTCGTTGCACTGTCGACGACCTCTTAGCATTGCTTTACCCCCAGCGAGGTCGCTTCGCCTTTCAATCGGCCACTGATGCACAGACCGCGATTGAGAACGTTGCTCTGAAACTCATCACCGCTGTGAAAGCTTTGTCGCCTCTTCGCGCTGACCTTGCTCGCCTGTCTCAGCCCCTCGTCCAACAGTTTCTTGAAGGACTCCCGGCCATCGCGGCCCTTACAGATAAAGACGCGGACGCCGCCTTTCAGGGTGATCCTGCCGCGCAGTCTTTAGAAGAAGTCATCATTTCCTATCCGGGGTTTTACGCCGTGGCTGCCCATCGTTTAGCGAACGCACTCCTTAAACTCGACATCCCCCTCTTGCCGCGCTTGATGGCCGAGTACGCCCACGAACGCACCGGCATCGATATCCATCCGGGTGCCACCATTGGCGAAAGTTTCTTCATCGACCACGGCACCGGTGTTGTCATCGGAGAGACCACCATCATTGGCAAAAATGTGAAGGTTTACCAAGGCGTGACCTTGGGAGCTCTCAGCGTGAAGAAAAAAATGCAAAATGTAAAACGCCATCCCACCATCGAAGACGATGTGGTGATCTACTCGAACTCCACCATCCTCGGCGGTGATACCATCGTGGGCCAGGGCTCTATCATCGGTGGCAACGTGTGGCTCACCAGCTCGGTCCCGCCGCTGT
The DNA here is from genome assembly GCA_032273045.1 of Chloridella minuta. Classification (NCBI taxonomy): domain Eukaryota; class Xanthophyceae; order Mischococcales; family Pleurochloridaceae; genus Chloridella; species Chloridella minuta. The sequence continues at coordinate 4,659 of JAUKPQ010028489.1, read as the reverse complement.
CCAAGGTGTTCAACAAGTGAAAGAGATCAGCGTCAGCGACTATCACAAATGGCGCGCGGAAAATAAAAAGCACCTCCTGCTCGACGTGCGCTTTCAGGAAGAGAAAGACACCGCGGATATTGGCGGGGCGCTGATTCCACTGCCAGAACTTGAGCGTCGTTGGCGGGAAATACCCGATGACCAAGGACTCATTGTGGTTTACTGCCATCATGGCGTGAGAAGCCTGCATGCGGTTCATTTTCTACTGCGCCAAGGTCTTGAGGCCGTGAGCTTGGCCGGTGGGATTGATGCGTGGTCGCGCCAGATTGACCCTGATATCGCTCTCTACTAGAATCAAACTATGAAAACAAAACTTCTCATCAGCATTCCCTACAAAATCATCGCCGTCCTGCTCGTCGGCACTGCGATTATCACGGGTGCAGTTTTTGCTGTGGGCATTCCTGCCAACGTCATCTACTTGTTCCAGTAGATCTAACGTACTTGTCCGAATTTTACTGTGAAGCCCATGGAGTACTGAACGTCCGGTTTTCCTGAGTCAGGAAAGATCCACGTTGCTCCGGCATTGAGCGCAAAGTTCGAAGCCAGGGCCAATTGCAAACCGGTACCGGCGTACGGGTCCCATTGAATCGCCGGTTCCTTCACTTCTTTTGCGTCGGTGGTTGTATCCGTGATGGTGGTTTTTTGTTTCGTTCCCCGTCCACCGGCACGTAAGAAAAATCCGACATAGCTACCGAGTGCATAGGTTGAGCGCAGACCCACCATGGCGCGCTGGACTTCATCCTCGACCTTCTGATTTTCTGAAGGATAGTCGCGGCGATCGTTGGCCTGCGTGCCTTCGACTTCTAAGGAAAGCAGTGGAACGCCGGCGATGACTCGCGCACCGAAAAAAGTACGAGTGGTATAGCGGGCCGGCTCTGGGTAGCGGTTCTGGGTATGTTCAACGCCATAGAGCGGCTCAAAACGCACCGACCACTTGTCTTGCGCATAGACGTTCGAGAGTGCGAAAATACTCATAACAAGGGCAAAGATTAACCAACGCATATCGCTTCCTCCGTCCTCAGATGGTAAAACAAACAAAAATGGTTCGGTTAACATGGTAAAACCTGCCTTCCCCCCTCCACTGCTCAAAGTCCTCGTCTTGAACGCGGAAAATCTCTTCGTGTTCTTGGAGCGCTGGGATGGCCGGGCGATGGACACCATGACCGAGCCGCTCTGGCAGCTCTCCAATCCGGGCCTCTTGGACAACAAGCCTCTGCAGAAGACCCGTGACCTTGCCCACACCATTCTCAGCATTGATCCGGATCTTATTCTCATCACTGAAGTCGGCGGCACGGAATCGCTGAGCAACTTCAACCAGCACTTCCTCAAAGATCAGTGGCGCCCCTTTCTGCTCGAGACCAATTCGGAACGCGGCATCGACATGGGCTACTTGATCCGCGGAGACTGGGACGTGAGCATCACCAGTCATCGCGACTATGTGCTACCCCATGCGAAGTACACCAAGTTTTCCCGCGATGTGCTGTCGCTTGAACTCAAGCACGACGGGAAGACGTGGGTGCAAGCGCTGCTGGTGCACTTGAAATCAAAACTGAACATGAAGGGCGAAGATTTCGAAGGCCGCACTCGGCGCGCGGTTGAGGTCCACGGACTCTCCGCCATCGCCGCGGCGGTGAATCCGGAGATCCCGCTTCTCGTCGGCGGGGATTTTAACGGCGATGCTCGTTGGCCAAATCCTGAGCCAGAATTTCTGCCGCTGTATCTGCGCGCGAATCTTAAAGACGTGGTTTCTTTTTCCTCGATCCCGGAAGAAGACCGGTTTAGCTATTTGCATTTCCGGCCTTCGGTCGCGCAACGGATCGCTCAGCAGCTCGATTATTTGTTCATCAATGAGGCGGCCCAGAAGCTCCTCTTGCCGCAAAGCGTGATCTTCCCCCGCTACCTAAGTGCTCTCGGCCATCCCCTTCCGGTGCCTGTAGATTTTTCCCAAAAACGGCTCCTCCCATCAGATCATTTCCCGCTTTATGCCGAGTTTGACCTCTCGCAACATCCTTATCGCTAAATTGTGGCCAAATAGGTCCGATATGTTAGGCTGTGCCCCACGTATTCATTAACCATTTTTGAGGATTTCCATGGCCGATAGACATAAGGATGCAGGAGAAAACGTTCGTCTCGAAGTAAGCGATGGCTTTGCTGTCGATAAAGCGTTGAAGAAATTCAAACGTCTTTGTGATGCTTACGGCATCGTGAAAGAGTACCGCGCACGTGAGTACTACCAGAAGCCTTCTATCAAGAGCCGTGAGAAACGCGAGAACGCTGAGAAGCGCCGTCGCAAGACCATCTCGAAAAACCGCATCACGCGCAAAATCTAGTTCAAACGAAAAGGGCCCCGCAAGGGGCCCTTTTTTTATCTTAAGCCTGCTTGATCGATGAGCTGGTTGAAGAGTTGTGTTTCTGTGGTCATCAAATCGCGTAACTCCTCGGCACCATCTACACCTGCTCTATCTGGATGCACTCGCCCCACGAATCGACGGGTGGCAGAACGGTCCGTGCCCCCTGCGATTTGTTGAATCAGCGCACGCGCCTGTTCTTGGGACATACGACTCACATCCTGACCCCGCAGCACATCTGAAGGAAGACGTTGGCCTTCGGCGAGCCGACCGCGCAGATCATCCTTAGGAGGTCGCGCTCTCGGTTGACGAGGAAGTTCACGGCCACGTGGAGGTGCAGCCGCTTCATCGGCGACGCGAGCCGCTCGAGGAAGCGCGCGCGGTCTTGGTGCTGGCGGTGCCAGACTAAGAACTCTGTCCACTGGCCGAACGGCCCTAGAGAGCAAGCGAGTGGAGGCCGAACCACCACCAGTCAGAAACGCCAACACGACTTCTGGCCCGACGTAGCCCACGGCGCGGCAGACGTAGGCCGTTCTCCCTGTCGTGTTGAGACATTGCCATTGTTGGTACTCAGACTGGGCCATGCTGGCGATGGCACTTGGAATCGCACTGAGTGCTCCGGCCAGACGGCGAATCAGCGCGCCTCCATTAGCGGCGTTCTCGGCCCAGAAAGTGGAGAGAGTTCCGTTCCATGCCGCGCGGAAGAACGACAGCATCTGCTGGCCAAACCTTTGCGCGAGCCTAGCACCCATTTGCAGGGCGTCCCACAGTCCAGTGAAGAGATCTTTTATGTTGTTGATGAAGCCGCGGACCGCTGCTTGCAAGCACGTTCCCACATTCCCAAGCGCGCTCGCGTTCTCACCACCGACTCTGCGCCAGTTCCGGGGTACGACCTCACAAGGATCGGGGTCGGCCGTTTGCACCATGGCCCGTACAATTGGGGTCACATCCCGCACCAACCTGCGTGCAGGTGATCTCACCGGCATGACTTCGGGTTGGGTACATGTCAGTTGGTCTTCATTCACCTCGTCTAACTTGTCGGTGTAAACCTGACGAGCGAGCGCGATGTAGTTGAGGTTCTCTTCGGCGGACTGACACACTTTGCGGCCATCTTGCGGACACTGGTACTTCGACGAAATGCGCTGCCAATATTCTTCCGAATCCCCGAGGGCCTGATTGAAGGCCTCTTGATCGCAGCGACCTGCTTGCTCGTCACTGAAGGTGCGCTCGAGTTTTTTGAAGTTCCATAAACGTGCGCCACCGTCTTGAGCGTTCCAATCTCCACGGACGAGATAGCGCTGGCGTGCATGAGCGGCGCAATCCGCACTGATCTCATTCTCTCCTGCAAAGGCGAAACTACTCAGCAACACAACCAGCCAGCATAAAATAAGTTTCATGGCTTCACTTCTTGCAGCAACGCCACACAGCCTTGCGGGGCGAGTCGTTCCAGTGAGGCGGTTGGTGTGATGAGCTGTGCTTGCTGAAAATGAGTGGCGGTGAACTCGTGGCGCTCGCAGAAACGGACCGGAATTTCTCCGCCCCGCAAGTAGGAGCCTTCGATCGTGAGCACCACATTCCGAGCGCTGCGAGTAACCTGGTGCTTATCGATGGCCCATTTCTCAACGCCCATTAAGTTATGCAGAAACGACCGCACATCGGCGAGCTCCCTGATGTAGATGTCTTCCTTGAAGGCGGTCAGATTGTAATCATCCGTATCTTCGGTGAATCCAATCGAAGTGCCGGCAATGGTTTCATGAGTCCAGAAGGCCTTCATTCCTGGCCCCTCTCCGGCCTGCCAGCCTTTGGGAATAGCGGCCAAGGCGCTCTGGCTAAACAGGGCTAATAAAGTGATGAGCATGAGTGGCATAAAGAGTTCTCCCGGCTGGTAGTTTCCCACGGAGAACCTGATTAAGAGCGGAGGAATATTTTGCTTGAAACCGTTTCGGTCGGCCATGATAAAAAGGGGCCCCTTTCGGAGCCCCTTCTTGAAACACATCCTGTGCTTATTTAGTTCCTAGCGAGCAAGACGAACTTTGTTTTTGTGCATGTTATAGAGTTTGGCTTTCAACTTCGACTCGGCCGATGCACTTGGACGGATCTCTGAGTAGTCCAAGTCGATTTCGCGCATTGAACTTGCAGCATCAACCGCGAGCATCGATTGAGCACGTGCTGACTTAGACGAAGCGGCTGCCACGGCACCCCAGTTCAAACCTTGAACATATTGAGTGATGTCGACGAAGAAAGCGAAACCGTTTTGGCCAGCTGTGCGGCT